>JAJOOG010031168.1:0-23336 GCA_029582565.1 Solanum infundibuliforme
AAGATGGTAATCATACTGGTCTATGTGGATGATTTGCTAATAAGTGGCAATGACACACAACTGATCTAGGATACCAAACTAGTACTCCATCAATCTTCCAAAATTAAAGATTTAAGAGAGTTAAAGTTTTTCTTGGGAATTGAATTTAGCAGATTAAATAAGGGAATTTTGATAAACCAAAGGAAGTATGCTATAGAGTTAATAGCAGAAGCTGGTTTAAGATGAGGCAAGATAACTTTAACTCCTTTGGAGTGTAACATAAAAAACTGACTAAAGTTGAGTAGGCTGATGATGGGGCAACTGAGTTGGTTGAACTATATATTTGAAAATGTACAACAATATCAAAGAATTATTGGGAAACTACTTTACTTAACCATCTGATATTGCCTACACAGTTCGAACCTTAAGTTAGTTTATGCAGAGACCCACAGTGAAACATTGGGATTACTAATTTCATTAGAGAAGGACATTAAACTAACATGGTATTGTGATGTTGATTGGGCCAGACTGTGGTGACTCTCTCATTGCCTGGATATCCAAGCTGAAGTTCAACAGAGGCTGAGTATAGAACTTTAGCAGGCTTAACAACTGAGGTAGTCTGGGTCACTAACCTGCTAAGTAATTGGAAATTCAGATTGAAGGACCAGTATCAATCTACTATGATAGCAAAGCAACTATTCAAATAGCTGCAGATCCAGTATTTCATGAGAGAACTAAACATATCGAGATAGATTATCACTTTGTCAGGGAAAAGATTCAGCAGGGTTTGATCAAGACTGTGTATGTTCCTTCACATGATCAACTGGAAGACTTATTGACTAAAGATTTGTGAAAGACTCAACATGAATTCCTATTGTCCAAACTAGGTGTCTTGAATGTCTTCATAGGACCTAGTTTGAGGGGGCTATTAAAACTATAGGAGTTAAATAGTTATGGAACCGTTAGTATAACTTATTCCAATCATCTAGTTAGTTACACAATTGTCAAGTTAGTTAGAGGAACAATTAGTTGTCATGTCAGCTAGCAAGTTAGTTAGTGAGATGTGCAATGTATATATATGCCATGGAATATGTGTACTAATTAATTCATTCAATGCAAAATAAAATTTCCCAAATTATAGTTGTTGATTCTCTTTGTTCTTCATTCCTTTCTTCTGTTTCTCCTTCATCTGATCATCAGATTCAAATTTTATCACTATCGTCTCATTGCTAGAATTGTTATGCCATCCGAGGATGATCCTAAATTAATTATTATGGCAAACACGAAATAGAACCAGCATAAGTAATCCATGATGAGTTGAATCTTGTCCAGTGAAAGACTTTGGATTTTAATGTTCTCATCAGTAGCAAATTAGCAATTGCCAAGGTTGTACATAAGCTTAGCTAAAGGCATGTGGTCTACAGAAAACTTCATTTTACCTTCTTCCAAAACAAGAGGACTAAAGTCTTCACTTACATAATGCAAGTTTTTGTCCTATTTCAATTTTAGTAGACAAAAGTAATTCAAATGGAATGTAAATTCTGTTGCTTTAATGATTGGGATGACTAGAGACACATATTATAAGTCTGTTGCGACAAGGAAAATTGGCTCTTCTCTTGATAAAAATAACGCATATCAGCAAGAAACACATCCTTTTCTTCTTTTTAAAACACTTATTGTGTTCAACTCCTTTATTTCTTCATGATTTACTCCCACATTCTTCTCTCCTTGATTGGAGTTGTATTTTAAAATTTTCTTAATGGATTACTTTAGATAGGTTTTGTGTGTTACTTTTGCATGCGGTTGAACGTGAAGTCGCATGATTTTAAAATGTTGTGACTTTTATGATAAGATAGAATAAATATATTTTCATACTAGCCTTCGTTGGCTATAAATAGAAAGATTTTCTCACATTTTTAAATTACGAATTTCTAAGGATTCTATTCTTCTTTTTAAAACACCCAATTTAATATATTTCTATATTTGATATTATATTTATTGAAAGAAGACAAATTTTCACATTGAAGGATTGTGACTTTTCTGATGAGTATTGATCATTCTGAAGAGTTGTGACTTTCTGGATAAAGTACAATAAGCACATTTTCATACTAACCTTTGTTGGTTAAAATAGAAAGGGTTTCCTCACATTTTTAAACTACGAATTTTCTATGATTTCTATTTTTTTTCTTTTTAAAAAATTCAAGTGTAATATGTAGTCATTGAGTAAGTTCGAAGTTCAGTTAAATTTGAAAACCCCCCAATTTGAATGTTAAACAATGATAATACCCTCAACTAAAAACACCCAAAACCAGGAACTCCAACAATAAAATAATAAATAAGTAGATAATTGTAGGAGAACGGAGGAGAAGGTATATATGTAAGGTGTAATTAAGAGATTTTAAGAGAGACTTTTTGCATTTACATATCACACAATTTTAAAATGAGAAAAAGTTCTAAAAAAAGGACAAAAAAGATAAAATATAATTAAAGGGCATAGAGAGGTGTCACACCACCTTACATTATTCAGAGGAACTTACACATTGTTATTTCATTTATAATACTTTACTTAAATTTTTGGTTTAATAATATTGGCATTATCTTAAAAATAGTGTAATAGATTGGCATTCACATGCAACGCACGTTCTTCAATACTAATATAAAAATAACAGTGTCATCATTTCGATTTTCATATCTACTCAAGTATGACTACACAAAATCACACTCTCACATTTTCGATTTGTATCAAAGAATCTTTTCATTAACATTCTATTCAAACAATCACAAAAATAATTTTCTCACATTTCTAGATTATATAAAAAAATCTCATTTTTTTCTTATCTCTATTCTAACTCCATAAAACATAACTTTCACCACCTTCGTTTGTATCGAAATATTTTCATCTCATTCTATCTCTATTCAGAAACTTTGCAAACAACTCTTTTACATTCAGAGTTTATATCGAAATATTTTCTCTCTTTTTCTTCTCAACCTCATCTCTGTTCTACACAATTTATATATCAAACAACTTTCTCATATATTAGATTGTAACGAAAAAAAGATTTTCCCTCTTTTACTTTCACATTTTATATCGAAATCTTTTCTCTCTTTTTATTTTCAATCTCATCTTTATTCAACACAATGTATATATCAAACAATTTTCTCATAACTTAGTTTGTAACAAAAAAAAGTTCCCTCTTTTCTTACTTTTTAAATACAATACGTTATATTATATACAAGTACCTAACAGCCATCCCAACATAGTGTTAAGGTCACATGCGATAATTAAGCAATTAGGTTTAGCGGAAACATAACCAATCAACACTCCTTCCGAAGAGCTGTAACTTTCTTGATAAAGCACAATAAACACATTTTCATACTACCCTATGTTGGTTGAAATGGAGGGGTTTCCTCACATTTTTAAATTACGAATTTTCTAAGTTTTTCTCTTCTTAAAAAACTCAAGTGTGATTTGTAGTTATTGAGTGAGTTCGGAGTTCAGTTAAATTTGAAAACCCCCCAATTTGAATGTTAAATAACGATAATACCATCAACTAAAAAACCCCCAAAAGCAGAAACTCCACAATAAAACAATAAATAAGTAGATAATTGTAAGGGAATGGAAGAAAAGGTATATGTAAGGTGTAATTAAGAGATTTTAAGAGTGACTTTCTACATTTACATATCACACAAATATTTAAAATGAGAAAAAAGTTCTAAAAAAAAGGACAAAAAAGATAAAATATAATTAGAGGGGCATAGAAAGGTGCCACACCACCTTACATTATTCACAGGAACGTTACACATTGTTATTTCATTATAATCCTTTACTTAAATTTTTGGTTTAATAATATTGACATTATCTTAAAAAATAGTGTAATAGTTTGGAATTCATGTGCAACGCATGTGCATCAATACTAGTAGAAAAATAACAATGTCATTATCTACTCAAGTATTACTCCACAAAATCACACTCTCACATTTTCGATTTGTATCAAAGAATCTTTTTATTAACATCCTACTCAAACAATCCACAAAAATAACTTTCTTACATTTTTAGATTATATAAAAAAAAAACTCATTTTTTTTCTTATCTCTATTCTCACTCCATAAAACATAACTTTCGCCACTTTCGTTCGTATCGAAATCTTTTCATCTCATTCTATCTTTATTCAGAAACTTTGCAAACAACTCTTTTACTTTCACAGTTTATATCGAAATTTTTTCTCTTCTTTTCTTCTAAATCTCATCTCTATTCAACACAATTTATATATCAAACAACTTTGTCATAACTTAGGTTGTAACCAAAAAAAAGTTCTTCTCTTTTACCTTCACATTTTATCTCGAAATCTTTTATCTCATTTTCTTCTCATCTCTATTCAACACAATTTATATATCAAACAACTTTCTCATAACTTAGCTTGTAACCAAAAAAAAAGTTCCCCTCTTTTCTTACTTTTTAAAAACAATAGGTTATATTATTTACTAGTACCTAACAACCATCCTAACATAGTCTTAAGGTCACATGTGATAATTAAGCATATAGGTTTAGCAGGAACATAACCAATCAACACTTGTTCCGAAGAGTTGTGACTTTCTTGATAAAGCACAATAAACACATTTTCATACTACCCTATGTTGGTTGAAATGGAGGGGTTTCCTCACATTTTTAAACTATTAATTTTCTAAGTTTTTTTTTCTCTTCTTAAAAATCTCAAGTGTGATTTGTAGTCATTGAGTGAGTTCGAAGTTTAGGTAAATTTGAACACCTCTCGTCTTGAATGTTAAATAAATATTATACCCTCAACTAAAAAACACCCAAAAATAGGAACTCCAATAATAAAACAATAAATAAGTAGATAATTGTAGGGGAACGGAAGAAAAAGTATATTTAAGGTTTAATTAAGAGATTTAAAGAGTGACTTTTTGCATTTACATATCACACGAAAAAAAGGATAAAAAAGATAAAATCTAATTAAAGGGCATAGAAAGGTGTCACACCACCTTACATTATTCACATGAACTTACACATTCTTATTTCATTATAATCTTTTACTTAAATTTTTGGTTTAATAATATTGACATTATCTTAAAAAATAGTGTAATAGTTTGCCATTCATATGCAACACACGTGCATCATACTAGCATAAAAATAACAGTGTCATCATCTCAATTTTCACATCTACTCAAGTATTACTCCACAAAATCATACTCTCACATTTTCTATTTGTATCGAAGAATCTTTTATTAACATCCTATTCAAATAGCCCACAAAATAACTTTCTTACATTTTTAGATTATAAAAAAAAAACTCATTTTTTTGTTCTTATGATCTTTATTCTCACTCCATAAAATATAACTTTCACCACCTTCGTATGTATCGAAATCTTTTCATCTCATTCTATCTCTATTCAAAAACTATGCAAACAACTCTTTTACTTTCATAGTTTATATCGAAATCTTTTCTCTTTTTTTATTCTCAATCTCATCTCTAATCAATACAATTTATATATCAAACAATTTTCTCATAATTTAGACTGTAACGAAAAATAAAGTTCCCCTCTTTTACTTTCACATTTTATATCGAAATCTTTTCTCTCTTTTTCTTCTCAATCTCATCTCTATTCAACACAATTTGTATATCAAACAACTTTCTCATAACTTAGTTTGTAACCAAAAAAAGTTCCCCTCTTTTCTTACTTTTTTAATACAATAGGTTATATTATTTACTAGTACCTAACAACCATCCCAACATAGTCTTAAGGTCACATGCAATAATTAAGCAATTAGGTTTAGCGGTAACATAACCAATCAACACTCGTTCCGAAGAGTTGTGACTTTCTTGATAAAGCGCAATAAACACATTTTCATACTTCCCTATATATGTTGGTTGAAATGGAGGGATTTCCTCACATTTTAAACTACAAATTTTCTAAGTTTGTTATTTTTCTCTTCTTAAAAAACACAAGTGTGATTTGTAGTCATTGAGTGAGTTTAAAGTTCAATTAAATTTGAAGACCTCTCGTCTTGAATGTTAAATAAATATCATACCCTCTACTAAAAACACCCTAAAGCAGGAACTCAAACAATACAACAATAAATAAGTAGATAATTGTAGGGAAATGGAGGAGAAGGTATATGTAAGAGGTGTAATTAAGAGATTTTAAGAGTGACTTTTTTGCATTTACATATCACAATAAATTTTAAATGAGAAAAAAGTTTTTAAAAAAGGGACAAAAAAGATAAATATAATTAAAGGGCATAGAGAGGTGTCACACTACCTTACATTATTCACAGGAACTTACACATTATTATTTAATTTATAATCCTTTACTTAAATATTTGGTTTAAATTGACATTATCTTTAGAAATAGTGTAATAGTTTGGCATTTACGTGCAACACATGTGCATCAATACTAGTATAAAATTAACAGTGTCATCATCTCAATTTTCACATCTTGTCAAGTATGACTCCACAAAATCACACTCTCACATTTTCAATTTGTATCAACACATTTCTTTTTAACATCCTATTCAAACAATCCACAAAATAACTTTCTCACATTTTAAGATTATATTAAAAAAATCTCATTATTTTGTTCTTATCTCTACTCTCATTCTATAAAACATAACTTTCACCACCATCGTTCGTATCGAAATCTTTTCATCTCATTCTATCTATATTCAGAAACTCCGTAAACAACTCTTTTACTTTCACAGTTTATATTGAAATTTTCTCTCTCATTTTCTTTTCAAGCTTATCTCTATTAAACACAATTTATATATCAAACAACTTTCTAATAACTTAGATTGTAACGAAAAATGAGTTCCCCTCTTTTACTTTCACGTTTTATATCAATTTTTTCTCTGTTCTTCTTCTCAATCTCATCTCTATTAAACACAAATTTATATATCGAACAACTTTCTCATAACTTAGATTGTATCGAAAAAGAAGTTCCCCTCTTTTACTTTCATATTTTATATCGAATTTTTTTCTCATTTTTTCTTCTAAATCTCATCTCTATTAAACACAATTTATATATCAAACAACTTTCTCATAACTTAGATTGTAACGAAAAAAAGTTCCCCTCTTTTGTTACTTCTTTTAGTTTCTTCTTAGCTCTTGATCTTCAATCTATCAAAATAATTTTAAAGTGATGGATATCGACAATGATATCTATCACGCCCCGAGCCTACACCTTGGACTTGGACGTGGTCGACACTCGAGAACCATTGTTTGTACCCAAGCGAACCCTTGGTCTGGCTGATTACTTAGCAGAAGACTTACTCAAGTAATAATAGGCTTAAAACATAATTAAATTTGTTAAACTCAAATATTCATCTCATAGAGTCTGGAAAATACTCAATAGCAATACTTATCATTTGTAAAACAACTCAAAAGAAAGTAAATATCGAGAGACACCTCGACTTTGTCTATCTATGAAGTCTCTAATATTAAAGAACGATGTCGGGATAAGACCAACGTCATCTCTAAACTACTAAGTAGAAAGTAAATGTGAAGTCCTCTGGAATGCAAGGAGGCTCACTAAAAGCTAGTTGAAGTGTAAAGTGATCTCTATGAAGCACTTGTTGATGATCTGAACACTTGTATGTGCATCATAAAAATATGCAGGTCGAATGACATCAGTACATTTAAATATACGAGTATGTAATATAGCCGAAGCGAAATAATTGAATAAACGAACTGTAATAGATAAAATATACTCAAGTTGAATGTAAAGAAACAAAGGAGTTAAATCATTTAAAGTTTTACAAAATACTTACTCATCTCTGAATTCAACATAATAAGCAATATATTCAAATATAGTTTAACTCTATTGGGAGATTCTCTAACCAACAACCATCACTATGAGTTGTGTGATGATACAACATCTCGCCCACGCTGCCAGAACTATCTAAACTGTGTCAGGGTATAGAATCTCTCAAACAAATGGATCCACTAAGCAATAAGGATTCATCTAAAAAGTATGATCTTGTACCCATGTTGGCAAGACATGGTTTATAAGGATTTTGAGTTGTCTGAACTCATCCCCATATCGGTGCTTAATACTACTCCTAACAATACATATATTCATGCTCAAATGTATAAAACATGCTTTTTCTCTGGTTTGAGATAGTTGCTCAAATTATCCTCTTAAAAGAGGTAACTGCTCTAAAATATGTCTGAACTCATTGCTCATTTAGAAAAACAAGGTTTCTATTTGCTTAATATAAAAAGTGATACAACGGGAATACTTAGTTCCCTTATACTTGTAATATCCCGCTTTATAAAGAGCTAAATTTGGAAAGTGCTAAATTGGAAATAGCTAAATTGAGAATTTTGCAAGTCATGCTTAAGTTGTGAGTTTTATGTCAACTTCAAACGAGCATAACTTTCAGTACATGATGGGTTAGGTGGCCCATAATATATCAAATGGAAGGTCTTGAAATCCTCTTTCCAACGCCACTAAGTTTACTAATTTTCGAGTTTGAATGAGGGAGATATGGTCATTTGAAATCTGCCTGTCATAAATAGCGTAGTTTTTCTCATGGGTCTTCAACTATTTAGAAGCATAAAAGATCATTTTCCCTTTCTACAACAAAACACCACCTAACCTGACTCCAAAAGTGTCACAGTATACAGTAAAGTCCACACTCTTCTCGGGTAGAGTTAAAACAAGAGCTGAAGTCAACAAGGTCTTGAGCTTTTGAAATCTCTCCTCACACTCATCAGACCACTGAAAGCTCACACTTTACCTAGTCAATATGGTCAAGGGAGATGCAATAGTGACTAAACTCTAAACAAACCACCTATAATAGCCTGCAAGTCCCATAAAACTCTAAATCTTGGTAATTAGAGTAGGCTAAGTTTAACCTCTAACTACCTCAATCTTGGATGGATCCACCTGAATACCATCCTTGGACACCACATATCCTAGAAATTCAACAAAATCAAGTGAAAACTCACAATTTAAGAACTTGGCATACAACTTCTCTTCCCTCAATCTCTGGAGCATAGTCCTCAAGTGTCGAACATGGTCCTCCTCAGTCTTGGAGTATACCAAGATGTCATCAATGAACACTATCACAAAAGAATCTAAATACGGTTGGAACATCTCCTTCATAAACTCCATTAATATTGCTGGATAGTTAGTCAAACCAAAAGACATCACAAGAAACTCATAGTGACCATATCGAGTCCTCAAAGTAGACTTAGGGATATTCGCTACCCTAATCTTCAGTTGACGGAAGCCGAACCTTAAATCAATATTAGAAAATAAAGATCCTCCCCGAAGTTGATCAAATAAGTCATCAATACGAGGAAGAGGATATTTGTTCTTCACTTTCACTTTGTTCAATTGTTGTTAGTCAATACGCATCTTCATAGGCCCATCTTTCTTCTACACAAATAGAACCGGAGTACCCCATGGAGACACATTAGGGAGAATAAACCCCTTACTCGTGCAACCGATCCTTCAACCCCTTCAACTTTGATACAACCATGTGATAAGGATAAATAAAAATAGGCTTGATGCATGGCTCCAAGTCAATAGAAAAATCAATGTTCCTATCCAGAGGAACACCTGGAAGGTCAGTACGAAAATATATGAAAACTCTCAAACCACGGGCACAGAATCCATTGGAGGTGGATCAACACTACTATCTCAAATGAAGGACAAATAGGACAAACACCCTCTATCAACCAATCTTTGGGCTCGAATGAAAGAGATAACTTTGCTAGGGTAAGAACCACTAGTGTAATGTCCCATTTATTATGTATTTGCTTTTAATTGTAAAATAACCATTTTCCATCCCCTTAGCATTTCAAAGCTTAGTTTGTGTTGCGAGAACGATTGGTGTTGTCCCTGATTCGATCGGATGTGTTTTTAGTGATTTTGACCCTTTTTAGTTGAGAATCCTTGGTAGGGTTTACTTTGGTCAACATTTTGAGTTCCAAGTATCTGATGGAGATTCAGTCACTTCAATTGCAACCGAATTGTCGAGCTTGAGCTAGTAACGTGGTTAGTAAGGTTTTTGAGGCCTTGGGTTGAGGTTTGGGCATTTGGATGAGAAGTTGGGTGTTAAGCCTTAAAGAGTGGTACGAGAGGGTAATTCCATCATTTGAACTCATTTTAGAAATCATACAATTCCATTAAGTCTAGAATGTCAAATTTAATAGAGATAGCATATCCAACTTATTTTTATCGGACTCCAAACGATTTTATAGGGTCCATTCGCGGCCATTTTCCTTGTGTTGGTCTGTTAGTTTTTCAGTTTCTAGTGCAGGTCATTTATGACCTTCACGATCGCAACCCATAGGCTTGTGATCGTGATGTGTCTTCTTCGTGGCCTTTTGGATCCCAACCCATCGGCTCGCAATCACGATGAACCTTTTCCTTTAGCCTTCATGATCGTGAACAGGAGGTCTCGCGATGGTGATGTATTCTTCATGTCCTTCACGATCGCGAGAGTTAATGGCTCGTGATCTCGATGACTAAAGTTTTTCATGGATAGAACCTCAACTCAAGATGCTTCCTATTTATCTCATTTCATTCACTTTTAATCTTTTGGAGCTTTGGGAAGTGATTTATTGGCTGCATTTTGTGAAAATTAGTGTGGGTAAGCCTTCTCTCCAATTCCTTATTGATTTCATCAATTTTCATCTTCCAAAAACACCTTTTAATTATGATTTCAATGTGGATTTCGGGGGTTATTCCCCTAAGTTGGAAAATGGTATTTTCTTAAATTGGAGCATATGCCTTGCTTGTTTTAATCGAGTTTTCAACCATGAACTCTTCTTGGCTTGTAGAACTTGATTTTCAACTAAAATTTTGATTTTACCCTTTTAATTTCCAAAGTGATTTTTTGACTATTTTACCACTAATTTCTAATCCTATCAATATGGGTAACATTGGGACCCTTTTGATAAACTATTTCCATTATTGATAGTTGGGGATCATTTTGGTGATCGTGTGGTTGAGGAAGTGCTTCAATAGAGTTGTTCGAGTGAAGTTTTGACATTCAAGATATGTTTGCCTATCTCTCTTTTAGATTGAGATGAGTATGTCACGCCCCGAGCCTACACCCTAGACGTGGCCGGCACTCGAGAACCATTGTTGGCCCAAGCGAACCCTTGGTCTGGCTTACTTACTCAACGGAAAACTTTAAGCATTAAGAAAAGGATTAATATGCTAAAAAACTCAACTGTCTCAAATTGAACTCATAATGTTTTAAAAATAAACATTTAACTTAGCCAGAATGGTAACTCAAATCTGAACATAATCCAATAACAAAATGATGACGAATGAACTAACATCTGACTCACTATCTATGAAGCCTCTAAAATAACTGAGATGGTTATCGGGACAGTCTCACGACATCCCAATGAACTAAAATGATAAAATAATGAAAAAGAGAGATCCTCCGGAATGCAAGGAGGCTCACCAACAACTCTGAAGCTCAACTGGATCAACGATGCATTGGATGCTGATCCTGGTTACCTGCGTCTGCATCATAAGACGATGCACGCCAACTGAAATCAGTACATTGAATGTACAAGTATGCAAGTTGGAATGCTAAACACAACTTAAGCTTGAAAAGAATCTGAAAGGAACTGAAGAACTTACCTGGTTCAACTCAACTCAACATAACTGAACTCATTTCAACATAAAGCAGTTTAAAAACAAGTGCAATATAAGGAAAAGTTGTTTAAAACATGATGTCAACACTATATATTTAGAAATACAATAATTACTCTGTATGTATGCAAAGATACAATATGAACTCTGTTTGTATATAAAAATACAAAATACTGATGTGGGAGTTTCTCTAACCGACAACCATCATTTAAGAGTTGTAGTGATGATACAGCGTTTTACCTCACGCTGCCAAGGACCGTTCTATACCTTGCCAGGGGTATAGAACCTAACTCACTAAGTGGATCCACTAGTCTATGCTAAAAAACGCTAAAGGAATCATCTAAAAAGTATGACCCTTTTCTACTCATGATGGCTACATGGTTTATGGGGGCTGTGAGTTGTCTGAACTCTCCCCCATATCGGTGCTCAATACTACTCCTAAAAATATAATATTAGCTATTATGTTTAAAACATACTTCTTTCCGTGATTTGAGATTAGTGCTAAAAAACTTAGCTCAAAGGCTATCTTGGAAATCAAAGTTTCCTTTCTTGCTTCATTTAGAAAGCGACTTCTCTTTTCTGAAAACTAGCCCGAAGGCTCTTTGGAAATCGAGGTTTCCTTTCTTGTTTAAATGTGAAAACATTTTAAACCCTTTGAGAATACATAGTCCCCATATACTTTGGAAGAAATGAACTTCAAACTTTTACTCTTTACTAAACTTGATCTTTAAGTCTTAAAAACAAAGTTAAAAGCATTTGCAAAAGACTTGTTGAAAAGACTCTGAGAACTTCCTAGACTTGGCTCTTGACTTTCCTTGAATTTGAATTTATGTATTCAAGGTTATGATTTATGTTTCTGGATGATTTCTAGATGTTTAGAAGTCATTTAGAGTAGTTAGAATCAATAGGAAGTGTTAGTACACTTTAGAAGGACTTAAACAGGCTAAACGATGAAAAACTGATGAAAAATGACGATCCGGGTGCGTCCTTGGGGCACTACGCCATCCCCAAATTACTGGGGCTACAAAATGGCGCACTGCTGGTGCGCCGCCCCAGCCTTCCTGGCGCTATGGTGGCGCATCACGCCACCTATTCCTTAGGCAAAAATCTTACGAACTTTTGGTCTCGTTTTCTAATCTTAAATCGATTTTAATCGATTCTTTTTCTCAAATTCACTTTAGAATCAGATACCCAAAGTATATACACAAAATCTAACTCATACAACTCAATAAATCAGTACTTTAATATCAATAAACTCCTTCATCTCAACTCATATTCAAAAACGAAATCAATTCAAGAATATCAAATTCTCAATCTTTTTAAGACGAAAATACTATGAATAAAACATGTTTGGCGCGTGGGTGAACTAACCCAACGCTATGTGATCTCACATACCTCGTAGGGATCACCCCTTGACGAAATCCACGATCTTAGCTACAAGAACTTGACGATTTCCTTGCTTCTCCTTCTCTTTTCTCCTCTTCTTTTCTCTTCTCTAAAACCCTAACTCAATTTCTCTAAAGCCTAAACTGATCAAGTTCAGTTTAGAACCCTAAGTAATTACCAAAAATGAATTAAAATAAAAGGGTAAGGAAAAGACCAAACTACCCTTTAAAAATCCGGATTGGACATTTCCTTATTTGAACAGCCCAACTTCCAATAATCATAACTCACTCATACGAACTCAGAATCGCGCAATCTCAGAAGCATTGGAAAGATTATTCCAAGATCTTTCCTACGATATATGAAAGCACACCTAACTCATCATGAGCTAAGAGTTATGGTCGTTTGAAGTTGACCAAAAATCCAACTTAACATACTTAACAAAATTTCCAGATTTTTATATTATTTCCAAAAATGACTATTTCCACTTTTTAACTTCTTTCTAGTTACGGGGTGTTACAATATCTCCCCCTTGGGAACATTCGTCCTCGAATGAGCTTACTCTTAGTAGGCTAAGGGTGTAAAATTTAACATTCAACTCAAACACCCAACAAGCAATACAAATGCAACATGTAATCTCATAAGTTAAAGAGTACTAAGAAGAGAATTAGTACCTTGGTCTGGAATTTCTCCGGATTCGAAGATATGTGGATATCTATTTTTCATATCATCCTCCGCTTTCCAAGTAGCTTCCTCAACAAATGGATTCCTCCAAAGGACTTTGACTGATTCTACTTCCTTAGTCCTCAACTTGCGAACTTGGTGTTCTAGAATCTGAACCAAAATCTCCTCATAAGATAAGCTATCATTTATGCTAATATCTTCAGTTGGTATGATCAATGAAGGATCACTCATGCACCTCTTCAACATGGAGATATGAAAAATCGGTTGAACCGCGGCTAACTCTTATGGTAGCTCCAACGCATAAGCTACATTACCTACCCTTTTTGATATTCTGTATGGGCCAATATACCGGGGACTAAGCTTCCCCTTCTTACCAAATATCATAACACCTTTCATCATGAAACTTTCAAGTATACCCAATCATCTACTTCAAACTCTAACCCCCTTCTCCTAACATCAATGTAGGATTTCTGACGACTATGGGATGTTTTCAATCTCTCTTGAATAACTTCCACTAACTTCATAGCTTGACGAACTAAGTCCGCTCCTATTAACCCAGCTTCACCAACTTCAAACCATCCAATAGGATATCTGCATCTTCCCCCATAAGGAGCTTAGTAAGGAGCCATTTGGATGCTAGAGTGGTAACTATTGTTGTAAGCAAACTCAATGAGAGATAGGTGATCATCCCAATTACCCTTGAAATCAATCACACAATCTACCTTGATACCTCAAACACTATCTCCCCCTTGTTCCAAAAGACAATACTTTTTTATTATGAACATTTGCCTTTAATTCAAGCAACAAAAGATCTTGGTCTTGCTTCTTTTTTACTTCTGACACTAATGAAGATTCAGCCATATTCATCACCACTACTTCTCCTTCTGTGGAATTAGTGCAAGTCTATATACCTCTTTTGCTAACTCTTTCTTATATTCCTCAAAATGGGCGGTACTCTCATAGATAACCTACTCAAGGCATCAACAACAACATTAGCCTTACTTGGGTGATAAAGAATACCCATGTCATAATCATTGAGTAATTATAACCACCTCATTTGTCTCAGATTAGGCTCTTTCTGACTAAACGCACACTGAAGACTCTTGTGATCGGTGAACTCATCCACATGAACACCATAAAGATAATGACACCATATTTTCAAGGCAAATACTACGAGTCATGGGTTGGGTAATTCTTCTCATTAACTTTTAACTGTCTGGATGCATAAGTTATAACCTTGTCATCCTGCATTAATACGCAACCCAAACTAACCCTAGATGCATCACAATACACCACAAAACCTTGAGTACCTTATGGTAAGGTCAAAACTGGGGCAGTAGTCAACCTCTTTTTCAATTCCTGAAAGCTTTTCTCACAAACTTCAGACCATTGAAACTTCACTGTCTTCGGAGTTAACTTGGTCAAAATGGATGAAATAGATGAGAACCCCTCTATGAACCTTCTATAATATCCAGCCAAACCCAAGAAACTCCTAACGTCAGTTGGAGATGTGGGTCTAGGCCAATTCTGCACTGCCTCAATTTTCTGAGTATCAACTTTAACTCCCTCTCTAGACACAATGTGGCCTAAGAATGCCACAGACTCAAGTCAAAACTCACACTTAGAGAACTTGGCATATAACTCCCTATCTTTTAAAGTCTGGAGAACTATACTGAGATCACTAACATGATCTTCTTCATTCCTTGAATAGATTAGTATGTCATCAATGAAGACGATAACAAACATATCTAAATAAGGTTTGAAAACTCTATTCATAAGGTTCATGAATGTTGTAGGTGCATTGGTTAAACTAAAGGACATGACCAAAAACTCATAACGACCATAACGGGTTCTGAAAGCTGTCTTTGAAATATCACATTCCCTTACTCTTAACTGATGGTAGCTAGATCTGAGGTCTATTTTCAGAAAACAAGAAGCACCCTGAAGTTGATAAAAAAGATCATCAATTCTCGGAATAGGGTACTTGTTCTTGATGGTAACCTTGTTCAACTGGAGGTAATCTTTACACATCCTAAGGGAACCATCTTTCTTTCTCACAAATAAGACCGGAGCTCCCTATGGTGATACATTTGGTCGAATAAAACCCTTATCAATGAGATCTTCAACTGCTCTTTAAATTCTTTCAACTCTGCTGGTGCCATTCCATATGGCGGAATAGATATAGGATGAGTATCTGGAAGAAGATCTATACTGAAGTCTATCACTCTCTCAGGAGGGACTCCGGGAAGATCATCTGGAAAAACTTCTGGAAACTCTCTTACTACTGAAACTGATCGAATAGGAGGTATCTCAACACTAGAGTCATTAACTCGGACTAAGTGATAGGCACACCCCTTAGAAACTAACTTCTTTGCCTTAAGGTATGAAATAAAATGACCCTTAGGCACTGTTAAACTGCTTTTCCACTCTAAGATGGGCTCATTTGGAAACTGAAACTTGACTACTCGAGTTCTACAATCTATTGATGCATAACAGGCATGAAGTCAGTACTCTTGTGATTGACGAAAACAGGACAATCACGATAGACTCTTTCTACTAGAATAAAATCACCAACAGGTGTACGTAGAAACACTGAATGGTTCACTAAGTTGCCTAGAAATAACATCAATATTCATAGCAACATATGGAGTTACAAAATATAAACTCGCTCCTGGGTCTAGCAAAGCCTAAACAGTAAAGTCAAAGACTTGGATCATACTAGTGATAACATCTGGAGAGTTCTCTTGCTCTTGGAGATTAGTGATCGCATAAAGGCGGTTTGATCCTCCGCCAATACCGAAAGTAGCTCCTCTAGGTGCAGTTATGTCTGGTGGAGCAACTGATGAAGATTGGGCTCTATTGCCCCTATTACCATTTCCTTGCATATTCTCAGGACACTCCCTCATAAAATAACCATTCTTACCACACTTGAAATAACCAGTAGAGCCCTCACGACAAATACCTGAGTGGTTTTTACCACACTTAGCACATGCAGGAGGCTTACTACCCCTTTGTGCCATATTGCCTTAAGAATAGGCAGGTTTAGCTCTGAAACTCTGGGAATTCTTACTATTGTAATCACATTTGTTCTTAGGTGCAGGTGCACTAGCAGATGATGGGGCAGGTCCCTTCTGTTTCTGTTGGAAGAAAGACCCGTTCGCACTACTCTTTTGCTGCCTAAACTCGTTCCCTAATGTCTTAGCTCTCTTATTCTTAAACTCTTATCTATTCTTTAGCATATCCTCCTCAACTTGTTGCACATGGATCATTTGCCTTGCTATGTCCATATCCTCTATCAGCATCGCTGCCTTGCCTTCCTTGCTTGACTGACGGGACAACCCAGTAACAAATAAACTAATCCTGCTCCTCATGTTAGCAACCATCTCCAGAGCATAGCGGGAAAGTTGTGTAAACTTCATACTGTACTCATGAACACTCATAGACTCTAGATTAAAGGTGAGAAACTCACTTATCTTTGCCTCTCGCAACTCACAGGGAAAGAAACGCCCCATGAAAGCACTCTCAAACACAGCCCAACACACTATTGTCGCATCTTCAGCCCTATTCTTTTTCCATTGGTCGAACCATATTCTAGCGACACCCTTCATTTGGTATGCAGCTAGTTCCACACTTTCAGCAGCAACAACATGCATAATCTCAAAAAATTTCTGAAGCTCTTCAATAAAGTTCTCTGGGTCCTCTGTGATACTTGAACCTGTGAAGATTGGGGGGTTCATGCTTAAAAACTCACGGATCCTTGAAGTATCAGCCACTTCATGTCGATTATCTCTCTGTCCAACTTGATGGGCCACAACTTGACTTAACATCCGTATAGCTTCATGGAATTCAGCCTTGGTGACCTCTCCTTGGGGTTGCACTTCTGGTGCATTACGCACCCCTTGTTCCTCGACATTTCTCCTAGCAGGACGACCTCGAATAGCTCTTCGTGTAGGCATGATTATCTAAAAACACGTGCAAGCACGAATTAAAGGGAAACTTTTTAGAGATCAAACTTTAACGCACGAAATGAGTGAAAGAAGTGAGAAATTTTCCTAAGTGTTGCAGCCTCCTAATTATAAATATGGCACGCTTCACACCGATAACTAGGACTCTACAGACACGGCTTCATAGACTCTATAGGACTCTTGATCCTCTAATACCAAGTTTGTCACTCCCCGAGCCTACACCCTGTATGTGGCCGGCGCTCGAGAACCATTGCTAGCCCCAAGCGAACCCTTGGCCTGGCTTACTTACTCAGCGAAAGACTTTAAGCATTAAGAAAAGGATTCATATGCTAAATAACTCAAATGTCTCAAACTGAACTCATAATGTTTTAAAAATAAACATTTAACTTAGCCAAAATGACAACTTAAATCTGAACATAAGCCAATAACAAAATGATGACGAATGAACATCTGACTGACTATATATGAAGCCTCTAAAACAACTGAGATGGATGTTGGGACATACCCACGACATCCTAATAAACTAAAATGATAAAGTGATGAAAAAGGGGGATCCTCTGGAATGAAAGGGGGCCAACTCTGAAGCTCAACTAGATCAACAATGCGCTAGATACTGATCTTGGTTACCTGCGTCTGCATCATAAGACGATGCCGGCCAACTGACATCAGTACATTGAATGTACGAGTATGCGAGTTGGAATGATAAACACAACTTCATTAAGCTTGAAAAGAATTTGAAAGGAACTGAAGAACTTGCTTGGTTCAACTCAACTCAACATAACTAAACTCATTTCAATATAAAGCAGTTTAAAAACAAGTGCAATATAAGGAAATGTTGTTTAAAACATATTGTCAACTCTGTGTATTTAGAAATACAGTCATAACTCTGTATGTATGCAAAGATACAATATGAACTCTGTTTGTATATAAAAATATAAAATACTGATGTGGGAGTTTCTCTAACCGACAACCATCACTTAAGAGCTATAGTGATGATACAACGTTTTGCCTCACGCTGCCAAGGACCGTCCTATACCTTGCCGGGGGTATAGAACCTAACTTACTAAGTGGATCAACTAGTCTATGATAAAAAGCACTAAAGAAATCATCGAAAAAGTATGACCCTTTTCTACCCATGATGGCTACGTGGTTTATGGGGGCTGTGAGTCGTCTGAACTCTCCCCCATATCGGTGCTCAATACTACTCCCAAAAATATAATATTAGCTCTTATGTTTAAAACATACTTCTTTCTGTGATTTGAGATTAGTGCTAAAAAACATAGCTCAAAGTCTATCTTGGAAATCAAAGTTTCCTATCTTGCTTCATTTTGAAAGTGATTTCTCTTTGCTAAAAACTAGCCCGAAGGCTCTTTGGAAATCGAGGTTTCCTTTCTTGTATAAATGTGAAAACATTTTAAACCCTTTGGGAATACATAGTCCTCATATACTTTTGAAGAAATGAACTTCAAACTTTTACTCTTTACTCTTTACTCAACTTGATCTTTAAGTTTTAAAACAAAGTTAAAAGCATTTGCAAAAGATTTGTTGAAAAGACTCTGAGAACTTCCTAGACTTGGCTCTTGACTTTTCTTGAATTTGAATTTATGGATTAAAGGTTATGATTCATGTTTCTGGATGATTTCTAGATGTTGAGAAGTCATTTAGAGTAGTTAGAATCAATAGGGAATGTTAGTACACTTTAGAAAGACTTAAACAGGCTAAACGATGAAAAACTGATGAAAAACGACGATCCAGGCGCGTCCCTGGCGCGCTGCGCCATCCCCAAATTACTGGGGCTACAAAATGGCGCACTGCTGACGCGCCGCCCCAGCCTTCCTGGTGTTATGGGGGCACGTCGCGCCACCTATTCCTTAGGCAAAAATCTGATGAACTTTTGGTCTCGTTTCCTGATCTTAAATCGATTTTAATCGATTCTTTTTCTCAAATTCACTTTAGAATCAGATACCCAAGGTATATACACAAAATCTAACTCATACAACTCAATAAATCAACACTTTCATATCAAGAAACTCCTTAATCTCAACTCATATTCAAAAACGAAATCAATTCAAGAACAACTATCAAGAACATCAAATTCTCAATCTTTTTAGGACGAAAATACGTTGAATTAAACATGCTTGGCACGTGGGTGAACTAACCCAACGCTGTGTGATCTCACATATTTCGTAGGGTTCACCCCTTGACGATATCCACGATCTTAGCTTCAAGAACTTGCCGATTTCCTTGCTTCTCCTTCTCTTTTCTCCTCTTCTTTTCTCTTCTCTAAAACCCTAACTCAATTTCTCCAAAGCCTAAACTGACCAAGTTCAGTTTAGACCCCTAAGTAATTACCAAAAATGAATTAAAATAAAAGGGTAAGCAAAAGACCAAACTACCCTTTAAAAATCCGGATTGGACATTTCCTTATTTGAACAGCAACTTCCAATAATCATAACTCACTCATACGAACTCAGAATCGCGCAAACTCGGAAGCGTTGGAAAGAATATTCCAAGATCTTTCCTACGATATATGAAAGCACAACTAACTCATCATGAGCTAAGAGTTATGGTCGTTTGAAGTTGACCAAAAATCCAACTTAACATACTTAACAAAATTTCCAGATTTTTATATTATTTCCAAAAATGACTATTTCCACTTTTTAACTTCTTTCTAATTCTTTTCTAGTTACGGGATGTTACAAAGTAAGTGATCTTTCTTAGGGCGTCAACTATGAAATGAGTTGTATTATGTATTTTAGAGGTTGTTAAGAGTTGAAATTCTTGTTTAGTATGTGTGATGCCTATTTGTGATATTTAGCCTGTGTGGAGGCTCGTGTGAAACCGGTAATTGTTGCTGAAAACTTGTGACATTTGAGTAATTGACCGAGCGAGAGGTTGTGTGACTTATCCTTATATTTGACATTGAGATGCCCCAATTAGGGGCTTGACTTGATTTTTGGAATGTCTAAAATGAAAGAAATGATTTTTAAGTGGTAAAGACTAATTTCAAATTGATTCCTTCACTATCCCTATCATTTGAGGACGTGTTTCATGACTTGTTGAGTTTGGGTACTTGAATCTATTTGAAATCCTTGATGAACTAATTATGCCTTTGTGTTGTATGTGTTGTGATACATTCATCCTCATGCAGCATACCATTATTCATGGAAATACGAGAAAGTGGAGACATACTATTTTTTTGTGAAAGAAAATGTGACACCTTACTTATATCCTTGACCACAAGCTAGGTGAAAAGTTGGTGAGATATTGAGATTATGAGATTGGTATATGAACTGCGAGTCCCACATGGGTCCTTGTTTGGAAGTTAAAGCTCAGCAAGATGTATACAACAGGTTGTGTGACGACCTTGGTTCCACCACACCATTCCATCATCTCAATGCATTGCATTGACCAACTTTGTTGTGTTGTGTAACTCGCTTATTTGTTGATTTGAATATTATCTCTACCATTTTGTGTTTACTTTATTCGCGTTGTTGTTACATAAATTGGCGGCACAGATGCCGAAGTGGGATTTTTCTATGCACGTGGAAGTTTTTCATAGTTTATTTCTTAAGTCTAATTAGTTGCTTATACTCAGTCAATCTAACCTACCGCGTACATGTGGATTTACTCACCCATACTTCTATTATCCTCTTGATGAAGATACTAGTCAAGGTGATCTTCGTAGCGGCTGATCAGATCTACCGATCTCTTCTTTTTCAGAGTTATGGTGAGATTCTGCTTTCTGGATCGCAATTGGTCTCCATCTATCATTTACAATCTTAAATTTCCTTTCAAGACTTGAGATGTATTTTGGAATCTTGATAATGTATTAGATGCTCTTTATACTTATGCTTCCAGGTTTTAGGGACTTCTTTGTTGTTTTTTTATCGGTTGTGGCCTGACTTCCCTTTGAAAATCTTGTATGTGTTGTTTCTTTTGGCTAACACGCCACATTTAGCGTTCTCGAGGTGTGTGCCATCAAGACCTTGACTTTTGGGTTGTGACAACTAGTACCCGTCCACTTAACTCTCGGGACAGCCGGTATCGCTAAGGTCACAGTCTTAGCATAACAATCGAGAATAGCCTGATATGGGGAGAACCAATTCATACACATGATAATATCAAAGTCTACCATCCCCAGAATGATCAAGTCTATCCAAATGAGATCTTTTTTATTGTCGAAATCATAATACTCTATTATATGAGTATATATGAGTCGAAGTTGAACAAACTATGGTTATCGATTTACCATACCGTAGAATACCGAAATTAAACTTCAAAATACTGAACCATGTCGAATTAAATTGGTATGAAATGGTATAGTATTTTAAAAACCGAATATAAAAAATACGGTATCAAAACTTTCAAATATCATACCACACCATGCCCACCCCTAGTTGAAACATACTGATAACTTATACATATTGAGTAGCTCCTAAATCATGACGACTGAAATCATATTGAGGGATACTTTATTCGAAGCATCACATATACATCATGATAATCTGATGAGAGATGCTTTATCTGAAAGCATCTAATTCATAGAAATATGATAATTTGATAAATGCATCTCAAATAGCAGAATTTTGAGTCATTAAAATACTTGCATGCTATAGTTCATGAAATAACCATTGAAATCATGTAAATTCACGGGTAAAACATGTAACTAGGGACTGATCATGAAGAAAACTAATTTGCATTATAAACCCATTAAGATCATAGAAAATCATAGCTTGTAGAAGTCATAAACTTGAAATTCTTAGATTTTTTTGGGGCTCAATGAGTGAAGGGAATTGATGAAATTCTCACATACCTGGAGTAGAAACCATGTCTTGATTCTTGGGATGGAAACTTCAAGCTTGGAACCCTAGTTCTTACTTGAGAGAGAAGAGATTGATTTTGGGTGAGTTATGAAAGAATAAGGGGTTAAGGTTGATAAGAACCCTTTATTCCCACTTAGAATAGATGAAAACGACATAGTTTAGGAATTAAAATAGCATAAAAAGACCAAAATACCCTAACTTAAAAACTGATGGAAGCCTTCTATGGTTGCCTTCCACGGGTCCTACAACACTTCACAGTCCGTGAAAGTAGAGGAGTTCTGGGATCTAAAGGTCATTTCCACGGATGCCTCTATGGCCGTATACCTAGGTCGTACCTCTGCTCGTGAAAGGAAAGGATCTTAAATTCTTGGAGTTTGGTTCACAGAGGGTTCCACGGTCCATGAAACTCACCTCCAAATTTCCAATTTCTGAGTTCAAGTCCACAGATCCCGTCACGGTCCGTGGTCCTTTCGCGGTCTGTAAATGAGTCCGTACAAACCTTTTTTCTACAATTTCATGAGTTCTTTTTTTATTTCCAAGGTCTGGTCTGGGTTTAGAAATTTTTGGGGTATTACACCAAGGGACAAATGCAACAGTCCTAGGCAGTGCCCCCACCGTCTTCCCGCTTCTAAATTTTTTTGTTAACCAAGATGGGATTGATCCCAGCTTAAACTCGATTTGATATGCAAATTTTCTTACTCAATATCTTAGTGTGGATATATTAAATAATAACGGAATGGATCGTTACAATATCAAAAGACTTGAAATATTGACAGGGGCTCATATCAAAATTTAGACACTATTCATAGGAGATTTGAATTGGTTGAGATTGAAAATAAATTGGTCTACAATGTATACTTTAT
>JAJOOG010031169.1:0-16103 GCA_029582565.1 Solanum infundibuliforme
AAATTTGAGGAAAATGAGTTGATTTGGAAAACATTTTCCAAAACATTTAACCCAACCAAACATGAGAAAATTGGAAAACATTTTCCGGAAAATGTTTTCCTTCATACCAAACACACCCTATATGTAGGCTCAAATTCAAAAAATTTAGCTAAAAGTAAAAGGAGTATTTATTATTGAAAGTCAAGCATATGGATTGTTCGGATTCATATGAAATTTTGATTTGAATATTTGGTTTTCAAATAGGGAAAAACTATCATTAAAATGATCTTGAATTGGATAGGATTCAATTTTGGATTAATTGGTGTGGTTACTGTGGTATTTTGAAAATTTGATTTTTGAGCCTTTAAGATCAATCATAAAAATTAATGGTCTAGTTAATCTAATACTCCTTCTAGTCCATATTAACACTTTATTTTGATAGTTGTTACATATTGCTTCATAATGTATCATGTTATATTGTATTGTATTGTGAAGCAATGCACACCTATTAAGAAAAATATTTAAGGACATAATTTAAACCACATTTTTCACTATTGTTTTTTTTGTGAATCATAAATATAACTTTGTAAATAGTGCAATTTATCTCGTAGAAAATATAAAACTTGATTAAAGGGAAATATAGAAAAAAATTCAAACATTTGTCTTGAACTTTAAACAATTCAATTATTTTGAGCAATAGAAAATTCTCAAAATTCACTTAATACAAAATAAAAAATAAAGAGAATAGTTTATTTTTTTATGAGATATAACTTTCTGCAAAAGGATTGAGATCACTATACCACTCATATCATATAGTTTTATATTATTAAACTTATACTATAACAAGTACAACTATAGGATACTAATTTATTGGATTTTAAAAAAAATAAACTTATTGCTAGCATTTAGCACAAATGATATGGATAAAGCGAAAAATAAGACATGGAATTTTGTATCTTCAGAAATCCTAATATCCATGGTATTAGATTCAATATTCGATCAAAATCCATAAAATTTAAAGGTTAAATTTCAAAATTCAATTCCTAATTTAATTCAAAAAATTTTAATTTCAAATTGACCCAACTCATCGCTACACACTGCTTATCACTCCGCTAATTAGATTTTCTATTATAAATGGGTGAAAAATATTTTTTCCTCTCGGTCATTGAAACATATACTCCTTAAGAACAAAAATATTTTCTAGAAAGAATTTCAAAATAAAAAAAAATCTTACCAAACCTGCCATCCAAACTAAGCTCCCCTTTGGCCATAAATTTTATTGTTGAAACTTGATACTTGAAAGTTTGAGTTTATGATAGTGATTTTAGATATTAAAGTTCTGTGAGTGAAAGTCCTAAGAGCCTAAAAAATGGTCTGAGATAGTTCTTAAGATCTTGAAATTATTTAAAGGTTAGATTTTTAAAATCTGGTCAAACAAATTTTTGAAGTCGAATCTTAAAAATTTTATTCAAAACTTTTGGTCAAAACGGTAGCTAACAAATAAGCACTTAAACATAAAATTCAAATATTTTTAATTTTATTGAAATTTTTGAAGTTGAAATTATGTTTAATTATAATTTATGTAAGGAATGTTTGGATTAAATATATAATCTACTAATGTCATAAATTGAATCCATATACGAGCTAGTGCATATTACTACATTTTATAATTTTTAAATATTATTGCAAAGATCGATTTTCTTGACTATTGTTGCACGTAATGATGTTCAACACTCGACAAGTGAATTTACAATATTTATTCGCATATGAATTTTATATATTAAATGAAATACGCAAGGAAAAAAAGTTGCCGTTGAGAGATTTTATCATAGAAAAAATTTGTAGCTATTAGTTGTTGGATATTTACATCGATTGATGGAATCACTATTAATTTCTTTTTCTAATTTTATTGCAGATAGACGATCATTTTTTCGTGTCATAAAATAACTTATAAAGAATAAGAAGAATTTTAAAACAAAATAAAATGTAGCTAATCAGCTTATACTAGAGATGTAATTAATTGTATTGATCTTAATACTTACACCACCGATAAAATTTAAAGAATCTAAAGGAATTTAAGTTATATATCTGCAGAATGTTTTTTGGCAAATTTTTTTTTCCGACCTACTCAAGTCTAACCCATTTAAACTCTTCAAAGGCTTTAACCACGAAACACGTATATTCCAAAAACACATTGTTTCTCCTTTAGAAATGACTTCTCTGTCGAAGAACACATTAGATACTTACTTAGATTAGTAAGTTTTTGAGCTAATCTACGTTAGCTCTAAGTTCATTATACAAGGGTTCATAAAATACGGAATTACTATCTCTCTAAAATGACATTTTCTTTTGACCCATTTCTCTCTTTTTTTCCCCTCTCTCTCTTCTTATCATTGATATAAAAAAAAAACTATGATAACAAATATGCTTTAAAAATTCTCTACTTCAAATAAAATATAAAAAGTTCATGACTAAAAAATAAAATTTAAAATAAAGTAAATAATTGATATAACCAAACATATCCTTAAAATACTGTGTTGTAGCTTGAAAAAGATAATCAAAGGCGGACGTTATTATTTGTATTAAACATAAATCTCAAATTTTATATTGAAATACAATAAAAAAATAAACAATAATTCCAAGCGACATACAAAGAATAC
Organism: Solanum infundibuliforme; assembly: GCA_029582565.1. Taxonomy (NCBI): domain Eukaryota; kingdom Viridiplantae; phylum Streptophyta; class Magnoliopsida; order Solanales; family Solanaceae; genus Solanum; species Solanum infundibuliforme. The sequence continues at coordinate 2,640 of JAJOOG010031169.1, forward strand.
ATTATGAGAGCTAGAATTTTAGTGCAAACATTTTGAGTATTAGCCACTTCATCCAATATTTGAATCGCTATTTATTTCAATCGAACATAATATATAATAATATTTGTACTAATCACTTTCCAATTTAACTTGTGAAACTTTTTTCATGTGTTCTCACTTAGTTATTATGTAGAAGAATTAATTACATAATATATATCTCCTCCTTTAATTGAGTATATGACTAATCTCAATAAATCATAAATCTAAATAACTAAATATATTCTAATTTAAGATAACGTGTGTAATTAAAGAAGATCATATATATTTTTGATTAACTTATTTATATAAGGGATCTTTAAGTAATAAGTTTTTTTTTCAAAATTTAAATTGAAAATGTTTAATAGAAATACTTTATTATATGTTTAGATATTCAATTATGAAATTTCTATGTAAATTTTTGAGGTTGTCCATATATTATTATTTTTTTTCTAAATATTCATTTGCAATCTAAACAAAGTTTCACCTTTTTTTATTTTTAATGAGACCCAATATCTAATTTGAAGGTTTGAATTTTCACTTTATATGAGTAGTTCGTATCAGTGAGCTTTCCTCATTCACCTAACCAGACAGATCAATTTCATGGAGTCTCACTCTCTATCTTCTCAAACCATTCGCGCCAAATTACCTACACAATCTCTTCCTCGTGCCTTCAATGGACCAAACCCTAAATCTCTCTTCTCATTGCCTTCTTCTCCAAGTCTTATTTCTCCGATGATGCCTCTTCTCACATCTTCACGGCATCTGGAAATCCACCGCCGGAGTACCTCGTTTACTCGGCAGACTTCGAATTCGAGCTCAAAATTCCGCGCACGTGCTGTGGGAAGTGATTCTGGCCGCCAATTGGATGTGACTAGAGAGCTAATCGTTCTGAACTCTGCTTTGACTTTGGTGCTTGGTGTTGGGAATCGGGTGCTTTACAAACTTGCGCTTGTTCCGATGAAGGAGTACCCATTTTTTCTAGCTCAGGTTACTACTTTTGGGTGAGTTTTGGTGTTTCTCTTTGAATTATTGTATGATCCCCGATCACAGATGTTTACCTGTTTGATCTGAATTTTTTGTACTTTGAAGCTGAAAGTTGTTTTAGGGAGCTAATTTAATACTTTCTCCATTTCAGAAAGAGTGACGCTACTATTTGAAGAGTGTGATTGTTTTTGTTTTCCTTCGACTATGATTTTTTCACTCTTATAAATATTTTTAACGATAAAAAATAATGATGTACAGTCGTACTTTTTGATCTTCTGAATTTGTAATGATTAAACCTCATGACTTTCATACTTTGTACCTGATTTTTTTAGAATATATTGAACACTCGCATAGAGATAGTTAGTCAGACTTCAATGTGAGTGGTGAGTATTGTGAATAAAATGCAGGAAATTTTGTTGTCCGACTCTCCTGTCTGCCTGTTTCGAGCATAGACTTCCATATAATAACTTGTTTTTAGCTGTTTCAGAGATGTATACTAGTTGCCTAGTTACCTTAGGTTGAATGAATTGCAATTACATGGTAGATAAATCATAAAAGTCCTTTGAATGTGGAAAGCTCATAATAATTGCAACATAGTTGGCCCTGGTAGCTAATAAAAAATATAACACATAAATTTGCAATCACTATAATATGTTTTCCCTTAATGACCTTGCAGAGATCTCCATGATCATCTCCCCTCAACTATGAAAATAACATATATAGGGTGTCCCTTAAGAACAGTGAAAAATAATCCGTTTGCTAGTATTTTTTTTTTTAAAAAAACTGGTAACTTTCGTCTTTCTGTTTGTTACTTTGCATAGGAAGATAATTGAGTGGATGCGGAGTTAAGAGGTTAATTTGATTTGTATATATCATATTAGTGATAGCAGAAGAAAACCATTAAAGAAATTATTGATGGATAGGTTTATAAAGTAAGCATCACATCACATCAAAATTGAAAATTTGATTGGATTAGTGAATTTTTGAATTCCTGAAAACTGTGACAGTTGCATAGGAGTGGAAACATGACAAACATTTGGGAACTTTTCAAATTGAGAAGAGTGATCATATAAATTGGAAAGAAGGGAGTAACACTAACATCCTTAGTCCTGAAGTTTCATTTTGAAAAATGCGTTTATAACCAAAGGAGGATGAGGTGACATCCAATAAGTTTATTGTCTTCTATCCGTAAAATCCAGTTCCAACCTTAGCTTGTGAGTAGTGACACAATTTTCTCGACCCATTCAATTTAGCAATTGATCACCTTTCGTATTTACGAAGCACAAAATTATAACTAGATATCATTCCTAGTAAATTTCTTTTGCATTGAAGATGCTGGTAGTGGAATGTTGAATAACTACTGTAAAGGGGAGTCACATAAAGTATGCAGATTGAAGAATAGTTTTCATCCCTCTTGATCATTGATTGCTTGAAACCAACTCCATCTATGCCATCATGTCTTAAATCCTAGCATGTCAACCTTAAATCATCTACTTTGGTATTTATTAAAAGAATGTAAATTATCAACATGTTTTGACCTACCTTAGATGCGTAGGAAAGTAAGTGACAAGTGAATCTTTTAGTCTTAGGGGTCAGCATTTGCCTACACTCAAGTCAATGACTAGCTGATATGACAATATAAATTAAAAACTCAAATATTCTGGTCAAAGAAGGTTGTGGAAAAACATGTCCATAACTTTGATTTTTAGTAGGAAATGCCATTATCTAATTTAAGGTTTTCGATCCTAGTTAATCTATATTAGTTTTACTACGTGGATGCTGATACTTAACGTGGCTCAATTAACTTCAGGTACTTGGCTATTTATTTATCCATTTTGTATGCGAGATATCGTGGTGGTATTGTAACGAAGGAGATGGTGGCCTATCCAAAATCACGCTTTTTGCTCATTGGTTTCCTCGAAGCCCTTGGGGTCATATGTGGAATGTATGCTGGAGGTATTACCTTGTACTTAGGGAAGTTCTACGATAATAAATTCTCCCTCTCTAGATTAATATTTCTGCCTTCATTGGGAAAAGACAATAGATCCTTTATGTTCTACTTCTTACTCTACATCTCGTCTTTCAACAAATATTAATCTTTTCTCAGCTATTTGCTGCTTTATCTAAACTGGAAAACAATAGTAAGGTCCACAAAGAAATGAATATGGATGATTCTTTGAGTTGTAAATTGATTTCTGATTGCTTTATTTTGGTATTTTACAGCCATGCTTCCTGGACCAGCCATACCAATACTTAGTCAGGTAACACTACTAACATTAAGATTCCCCTTTATCGCCAAAAAAAGAGCATGAATTAGTTCTCAAGTTATCTTTGCCTTGGTGGTAGATCTCCAAGAGCATAGAAATGGGATGCCCTTTTCTGATGGAGCAACACATTCAATGCATCCTTGCTTTTCCTTTAGTATACACAAAGTGCTATAGGAATTCAATACTCCATGGCAGTAGTTTTTGATGAATTAAATGCATGCTTGGTGATTCAAAGCATGCAGTTTCTTTTAGTTGCATTATTTTGTAGCCTTACTGGCAACTATTTTATTTCTGATAATTGAATCATGAATTGGGAGTAGGCTCTATAAATTGCTAAAAAATCATGTCCTAAGCAACTTCAAACTAGCAGAGTTATAATTGTATCTTAGAGATTGCTTAATAAAGTTCTCGCTCATCTATAAAAGAAGCAAAACAAGATTTCTTAGCAAAGACCTTTTTATTGCAGACCTTCTTGGTGTGGCAGTTGACTCTCTCTGTGTTCATTCTTGGACGGACATACTCCTTGAATCAAATTGCCGGATGCTTATTGGTTGCTGCTGGAGTGGTACTAGCTGTAACAAGGTCACACACTCTTCTCCTTTTAGGGTCCTAAAAAATGTTTTTCTTCTTAGGTTGCAAGTCAAATTAGGATTTTGTTGAAGTCCTAAGATCAATAATGAAATTGTCCACTCTCACAAATTAATCTTTAATATGAGGTGGTCATATACTTCGTTTGTTTTTGTTTTTCAGTTTCAAAAAAAATAAATATACTTCACATGGTATGATAGTAGGCAAATGTCCTTAGTTCAAGTATCATTATTACCCATCAACAAAATATTTTAACGTGTTTGAGCCAAAGAAAAAAGAATCGGATCTGCACATGAGGAGGTTTGTTGAAAATTTGAAACGTCCCTTATTTAACAATTCAAGCTTTTAGATGAAGTGGTCACATACTTCGATATGGTGTCAAAGCAGACACATATCCTAAGTTTTATTGACATTGATGGGAAGACCCCACTCACAAGGTGTATATAAAAAGAGAACATCTCAAGCAGAAAATATCAGTTCCTAGAAAGAGTAACCAATAATCAATACCAATAGAAATGCATTCTCAAAATCAATACTAATAGAAATGTCACACGAGTTCCAAGAATCTGCAAAAATACAAATAAAACAAAATTCCGCTAGTATGTAGTGGAGTGCTTTCAATCCCTTTTTAAATGTTGTACGGTTTCTTTCCTTCCATGTGGTCCATATGAGTGCCAGAGGACCACCTCCCTTGCTCTACTGCTTGTTTACAGTAAATCTGGTTCTGCTTCTTTTTAATTACATCATGTTAGTGCTTAGTTCTCTACCCCAACAAAGGTAGGTAACATCTGCATACACCCCACTCCTCCCTAGACCCCATTTGTGGGATCACAGTGGGTATGTTGTTGTTCTTGTTATTGCATGTCAGTGCTTAGTTGCCTATGTTGTCCTATTAATTGTATAATATCCTAAATTCCACGCTATGAGCCTTGGTATGTGCTACACTGGTACTTCAGGTGTGTAACTGAGGCTTTGCCAATTCGCTAGCTGCCAAAATCCTCTCCTACTTTTCACCCCTCCAAAATCAATAACTAAATTACAGTTCTTAGGTCTACTGAACTCCAATCTCCCCACCCCTGACTCAGTGAAATTACTATTTTATCACATTCTTTTAGAGTATACTCTGATAGATTTTGTATCCTAAACTCATTCCTTGTGATAGGGCCACCTGAATGAATCATCTACTTGAGAGTGCATCTGACTTGTTAGCACAAAAAGGAGCACTCCAATCTTATTCATAAAGCTACAAGGGAACTTACAATATTTTACTTCTATTGACAAAGCTGGTTGGGCACATGCTGAGCTTATAATATACTCCCTCCGTCCCATTTTATGTGAGGTACTTTGACTCGGCACGAAGTTTAAGAAAGAAAGGAAGACTTTTAAAACTTGTGGTCCAAAATGAATGATACAAATTTGTGTGGCTGTAAATCATTTCATTAAGGGGAAAACAGACCTTTTATAGTTAAATTGTTAGTTAATATAGAAATGTGTCATTCTTTTTGGGACTGACTAAAAGGAAAATAAGTCACATAAATTGGGACAGAGGGAGTATTTCTTCTTCTTCTTTTTTGTCACTTAGCTACTTCCTTGGCTGGTCCTTTTGGCAGATAAACTGTTATAGATAGGGTTAGGAAGTTGGTTCTATGTGATCAAGCAGCTCATAATTTTATTTTATTTTGAACTGTTGTTCTGCTTTTATTTACCTTGGCTTTTGTGATTGGAATGCAGCGGATCAGACTCCAACCAGATGCTGGCAGGAATTGCATTTGTTTGGCCAGCATTGATGGTAGCTTCGAGTGCATTCCAAGCCGCTGCATCTATTATTAAGGTATTCAATAAATCATGATGTACCAATAGCAGTCTGGATCCTCAATTAATCATTTCAAGGGCTTTGAATGTGTAGGAGTTCGTTTTTATTGATGCTGCTAGCCGACTCAAGGTGCATCTCTCTTTTACAGAGTTTTTTCTGTTCCTTCACTTAGCTTTGAATAAGGAGTGCATGAAAGATACTCCATCGATCTCTTCTCAAATGTTCTGTTGGTAATGTGTAATGCATAATCCTGATAGCTATTCAATTTATACAGGGGAAGGTGCTTGATATCTTTGTCGTCAATTCCTTTGGATCTGGATTCCAGGTAATTGGTATGAGTGCGTGAAATTTTGATACACTAACTTTTGGATCCTAAAACTCTGTACTTCAGGGTTATTTCAGAGTAGAATGCCTACATAGTCCTGAGTTAATTTGCCTTAGTCAAATGCCAATTACTGGTTCTTCTGTTGAAATAGTTGTTTTCACATTTGGCACCATTTATTCAATTCCGTAAGTCGAGTGGAATTAAATACCAACTACTGGCTTTTGTATCGACTTAAATAGTCACACTCAGCACCATTTATTTTGTTCCAGCCGTCAAGTGGAAGATAAAAAAAAAACTTTTTGTCGTGAAATCTACTTCTCGCTGAAGTTTCATTTGCAGCTACGCAGAGCTCATGCCCAACAATTTCTGATAGAGAGAGGAAATGTTCAAAAGATTGCAGTACCATTTGCAAAATCTCTTTTTATTTTGATTGGTCCCAATATGTTTTTCATGGATTTGCAAGCCACTCAAACCCTTTATGCTCTTCTATTTTCAGTTTATGCTGTTGCTGAAGTGTTATTGCAGAATCAATTGTAGTTTGTTAGCACGACCTTGCACACTATAGACAATGGATGTTTAGTCGAAAATTGTTATTTATATACATTTAAATTACATATATATGTGTGTGTGTATTCCCTCCATTTCAATTTGTTCGTCTTAGTTTGGCTTGACACGGAATTTAAGAAAGTAAAGAAACTTTTGAATTTTGTGGTCTTAAACTACAAATATGTATATGTACCAAAATACCTTTTAATATTGTGGTCTTAATTACATGTCAAGTGGAATGTTGAAATTAAAAAGTTGTCAAATTAGAAAAGAAACATTCCTTTTGGAACAGACCAAAAAAGGAAAGTACAATTAGGACAGATAAATTGAAACAGAAGGGAGTATATTAAAAATATTAGGGAATTGCATTTTCAGAGAGTGAATTGATCTGTTTACTGTTCAGCAACACTGTATTCTGAATGTTGCATTTGTAATGTCTGTTTTATTTGTAGGCTCTGTTTGTTCTCCTTTTTCTGCCTTTTCTTTCAAACTTGAAGGGCATACCATTTTCTGAGCTCCCTTCATTTCTTAAGAGCGGTGCTGGTTGCTTCTTCAACATAGGGAACAATGTTTCAGGTGCAATCTCTATGATCTTGAGCTTGTGTGTGGCTTGCATAAAAGGTCAATGTGCATCATTTCAGAATTTGTAAAGTGAGTTGGTGAAGGTCATGATCTTCTACAATTGACATTTTTTTTTAAAAATTCTGCATCTTTTATTCACAATTACAACAAGCAATGGCTTCTGCAATCCTGCTGAGGTCGAATTTGATGAGGACCTTGATTTTATTTTTTGAGGGGAGCTGGTGGGAAAAAAAGACTTGAACCTAGAATATTTTGGCAGGAAAGTGTTGTTTACAAGTTACAACATGCTCCTGCTTTCCTCAGTCAATCACATGGAGGTTTCAAGGATATGTTTGCGCCCATCGGTAAAAGGGTGGAGATATTTTGGATAATATGAATCTATGTACTTGTTAGTTGTTAGGAAGTTGCTCTACTTACATTATTATATTGTCCATAGAACATGGGGTACTGGAATAATAAAAACCAAGCATAGAAACTGGTTTTAAAAACTTAATGTTGGTTGCAACTCAATTAGTATGTGTCTCTCAGGATTTGGTCCATAGCTGTACTTTATAAGTGAAATCTCAACAAGAATGAAATCACAATTTTCAGGCAATTTGTCAAATGGGCCATATACTGCTGGTATAATGTTCATTTCATGAGCATATATTAGTTTCAACAGTTGTGATGTAATCCAAACAAAATTTTCGTTGTCTTATCCCATTATAGATGTGAGGAAATGATTATCAAGTTAGAAGTATTTTTCCCAAGGTAATGGATTGATGAGTCTGACTGTCCTTTTGGCACCTTTTATTGGTCAGGTTGTGATGGAGCACCGTTGCTACCCCTTCTTTACATATTTACAAATATTGCTTTCAACATATCAGCTCTCAATCTCATGAAGATTTCATCTGCTGTAATTTCATCCCTTGTTGTGATGTCATCAGGTTCTCTCTCGCAGACACTCTGCACACAGTGCTTAGAGGTGTCGATTACATTTGAATTTTATGTAGTGCTATGACCAACCAGATTCTTTTTCCTCTTTTCTTATGTAGTGCCTTTGTCAATGTATCTTCTCTCCATGCCGCTGCCATATCTCCCACAAGGTTCAAGTTTGAGCCCTTTCTTCCTTCTCGGCAGTGCTGTCCTTCTCATTGGTCTTATCCTGTATAACATTCCACGGACTCAGAAGCAAGACACAGAATTGTGACTCATTTGAATCATTGCAACTGATGTTCTTCTATGGAGATTCTGGATATACAATAGTCATGATCTCAGAAAGGTATGGGGTCCAGAAGAGTCTATAATCTCCATCTACTAAGATCCATTCTTCCCTGGTCATACAGTATGGCCTACCGCTAAATGGATCTGACAGTATCATGGTAACTTGACTAATCCTTCCACTGTCTATCATCATAGACGAGCAATGCGATTGCCGGATGTACTTGCAATGTTAAGACTGTCTTAGCATAACAAGTGGATTTTACCATACCGAATGGCGCTTGCTATGACATGTCTTAGGTGGGTTAAAGAAATTATATTTTGGTGTATATGTTACTGAGGTTTGCATGCACAAAAACAGTTGGTCGATTCTTTTGGTAGACAGAAGATACAGAAATAAAACTTCTACATAGTCATATTTTGATTGCGATATAGCCTTTAGGCTTATCAAATAGTGAAATAAGTTTGTGTAGTTACAGTTCTATTCTATTCTTTCAGTGGATGTTTCACCAGACGAAGCAAGTTATGTAAAGCAAACATCTGCATCCTGCATGGTAAACACTGAACAGTTCGAATTTTCTACGGAATGGTAAGAAAGTCCATTTTTCATAATATCATGTTTCAAGCACCCAAGATTTATGGGTTCTGAATTTGCCACTTGACTCATAGTTGGTTGTAGTTATTGAATCTGCAATTAAATACTTGTACATTTTATTGAATTTCTTGTTTAAGCAAAAGCTATTGGGTTTGGTCAAAACGATAAATACTATTGTAGCTCCACACATGCGATGAACATTGAACAGTTCACTTAGCATTTTAACTTTAGTGTGACTGTGTGAGTAATACCGATAAAATGATCAAAATGGTCCTTAATGTATGTGTTGCTTTATTTTGGTCCTTAATGTATCACACATGATTGAAATGGTCCTTAATGTATTACAAAAAGTGTTCACTTTAGTCTTATATCCTAAATCTAACCAAAATTACAAAAGAAGGTGTTATATTTAACGGTGGATCTCACATGCAAACAAAATATAATAATGTTGCTTTGTTTGCAAGCTCCAAAAAAGAGTTCCATGATTATCATCATTTTTTCTAACAAAACAAAATATTATTTTCTCTCTTAAAATATTATTTTATCGCTCGATTTCTAAATATTGTTCTCTATTCTCATTTATGCATATTAAAATTCATGTTTATATATGATGTAGCTCTGTGGAAAATCACTTAGCTAAGCTTTGGGTGTCTTATCTTATTGGAGATTTTATGGTATTTTCTGTTTACTGATTCAACCGTAACATTTTGATTTTATCAATATATTTTTTGTGATTAAAAATTATTCCGTCATTTTGATTCATTGAAGTAAGCAATCACATTATCATTAACAATTAAGGAAGCTTTCGCATTAGATTCCGTCAAGTTGTTGTTTTGGGCTCATTTAGATCTTAATTTAAGCTTGAATAAACTATCGACAATGACACGAACAACTAAAAATTGCTTTGGAGTTAAAATAATATTTATGAAAAGAGAAAATAATGAATTTTGTTAGAGAAAGTAGAGAAAATGGTGGTGTCTATGGAGCTATTTCTTTAGAGCTAACAACGAAGATAACAATGGTATAGTTTGTTAGCTACATGTGGGACCCACCGTTAAAAATAACACCTTTTTTTGACATCTTTGTTAGATTCAGGGTGAAAGACTAAAATGAATACTTTTTGTAATATATTAAGGACCATTTCAATCATGTGTGATATATTAAGGACCAAAATAAAGCAACACATGTACATTAAGGACCATTTTGATCATTTTCTCGAGTAATACCAATCGGGAACTTTTGGCTTTACACCAAATTAATGTATGCTAGAAAAGAATCCTCAATTCTCTTTTCTTGATTCATGGATAATACGCCAATTTGCATTAGTTATGTTGAATTTATTTCTTATCATATTCAATTTGTTGTATTGAATTTATAGGATATACTAGAATAAGAAAAGTACCCCACATTGTTAATGTTATGGTTTACTATGCATAAAAATGGTGTTTATTAGTGGTGATACACAATCGGTATAGTACTCACTCTATTTCGTTTTGTTTGTTTTATTTTTCTTTTTAGTCCGTTTAAAAAAGAGACAATATCTCAGATGATCACTCAACTATGGGTTCTTTTCTCAGAAAGTAACTCAATTTTGGTTTTTAACTCAAAAGTCACTCAACTATAAGTTTTTTTCTCAGAAAGTCACTCAACTATAATTCTAATTTTTCATGTAACATGTTTAAGACCACAAGTTTACAAACATTTTGATCACAAAATTCAAAAATCGTCCCTAATCTTTCTTAAACTTCGTGCCCAATCAAAACCTGAAAAAAGAGGGAGTTAAAATGCATAACTAATACATGTTTTAATTATGTATTGGTTAAAAACATAATCAAACAAGGGAATACCTCCTACCAAACGATGCGTCTTATTAAAGTACATATCTAATACATGTATTAATTATGCATTGATTAAAAACACAATCAAACAAGGGAATACCTCCTCCCAAATGATGCGACTTGTTAAGTTTAGTCTATAGGTTTGAGATGTTTTATGAAAGAACATAGATTACAGATTGCCATTAAAAACCTCGAATGCTAACATGATTAATGATTATGACCAAAGATACAGAACCTTGATAACATCCATCTGGACATATTGATATTCGTTCATACTTTACCTTTGCTATTTCTACATCTCCAAGCATTTTTCTCAAACCAACCAAATTACTTTGGGAAACTGGTTCTTGAATTGAATTTAAGCAGCAACGGATTTTATTTTTATTTTTTTTGTACTGTTTTCAGTAAACCAAAACACTATCTGTAATTGTACGTGCACAGAAAACACTACAAATTACCACTGAGTATAATCGCGGGAAGAAAATGATTCAGACCTTGATAATGCACAGAACTAAGATATTGAATCTCATTGTAATGGAGCTAAGTCTCACTTCTGTAAAAGAAAGAAATTCATGACATGACATCTATCACTAAACCGAGTTTTCCACATCATTAACAGCTTACACCACAGTTGAAGCCCAAAATTGGTGCTTGCCCTGAAAATATATGCTCAGACAGTCCAAAAAGAGCTGGTTACACACTTACACTATCGACAATTGTTTAGAAAGCAGTACAGTTTCCTTTTGATTTTGCGAAGATGATAATACAACTACCATAAGAGGCTTCATTTTACCTATAAGCTGACCCGTACTTTTCAAGAAATAAGATACTTATGAGCCAAACCACAGCCACCATAGAACTTCAGCCTTGCAGCAAGTAACTTTCAATGATCCATCTAGGCTTCAGTCATCACTGTTGACAACAATAATGAATACGGTGCAAGATTTTAGAGCGATAAAAGCCCCAAAAATTAATATCATGACAAAGTTGTACATGTTTTTTTGAGATAAGTTGTACATGCTACATGAGACCAAGGAACCTCTAACCATTCCAACCTTAAAGCCTCTCAATTGCTGTACACACACCAGCAGTCATATCAATTCCTCCTCTGCAATACCACATATATTAACAGTTATTTTCAGCAAGTTTCCCCACACAAAATAAAACTCACGTCCATGTACAAAAGATATAGATCAAAAGATAAACCACTACTACAAATAAGCTCCATTTTAATCGAGACTAAGATTGTGTTGTTCATTATACACACTATACTCGGGAGAAGCAGAGGGTTGTGAAGCATTGGAAATAACCACATAACTCACAAGTCACAAGTCAACAATCTCCTTCCAATTAAACTGAGCTGAGCAACAAACAAGATAATAAGTGTCCATACCAGAATATCAACATTTTATGCATTAACTAGATAGTTTATCACCTAAACGGGGGAATGCACAAGATTTATATATGTCTAGGACAACTACTACATCATAGCTAATGCAAGATTTCATATATAATACTCAAAAGCAAAAGCATACTTCAGATTTTGAAAGAAAACAAACCGAGGATTCATGCAATCTCCCTAAACAATTACCTTACGCTTCTTCTGTTGTTTGATTCCAGTGCCGCCATTCTCAAAGTTTTCTGATTGTTCAGAAACAGGTTCCCCTAAAGGCAAACTTTTTATCTCATCATAAAAACTATCTGTCAGCCCAAGTAACCTAGCACAATCAAAGAAAGGAGATTAGCCTCCAGTTAGTCCATTTTAAAAAAGAAATCAGAGCTCCACCTAATCTTCCAGTACTTTCCAAACTATAGATTAAGTTCATATCTGAAATGATCAAAAGACTGACCATCAATTGACTCTTTTTATAGTTAGTAAGATCGACCACACAGTCCCTACTGAACTTACCCATTTCTTGACTTCTTCAGATGTTTCATTTTCTTTTTCTCCAATTTTGTAAGTGGGGCACGATCAAACGCCTCTTCTTCTCTTTTTGCACGCTCTTTCATTTTAGCCATGTAGTTTGTGAGTTCTCTACTTTCAGATCCAACAACTTCTCTTACCTGTAATTTTCACCGTGATCAATAGTCAATACAGGATGGCTCAGTGAAGTTAGTATAAATAGCCAGATAGAGAACTACCTCTTCGGGTCTTCCTTCAAGATCATTCAACAAATCTATCATATACGGGCTTTGTTTAGCATTTCGCAATCTCTCTTTTTCCCTCCTCAATTCATTTCTCTCCTGCTTCGACATCTTCTCCTCGCCCATAGAAGCAGGTGCAAATTTGGGGGGTCGATATACATTAGCACCATCCTGTAGGTCAAGACAAAAAACATTCAACTATCTCTTTACTTCAAGAAATCATATGGGAGACTGAGTGAGTTAAATCATAACTTCAACTTTTAAAATTGCTAAAGATCGAGCCAACTCTTTTTGAACAGGAGGAGAAAGGAACTAAAATGGTCATTTCATTGTCATGTACCAAACACCAACCTCTGCAGTGTTACTTGTTTTACGAACAAGCATATCAGGTTTTGGACGATACTTCAATAGGTCCTCCTTCTGAGTAGGGGTGTGCAAAAACCGATTTAACCAATAAACCGAACCGAAAAAAACACTATTGGTTTATTGATATTGGGTTATTGGGCTAATGGTTTTTAAACGGTTTTGCAAAATTTTTTATTGGGTTATTGGTTCGGTTTCCG
>JAJOOG010031170.1:0-20115 GCA_029582565.1 Solanum infundibuliforme
AGGATGTGTCAAAGGAGTGTGGAGGTCTCCCACTAGCTGTTGTAACAGTTGGTCGGGCTTTAAGAAGAGAAAATGATCTGAGGCAATGGAAAAATGCATTAAACCAGCTGAAAAGTGCAACGGGAAGAATAGAAGGCATGGAGAATCGAGTCTTTGCACGTCTGAGATTTAGCTATGAAAGACTGAAGGACAATGTGACTCGTTCATGTTTTCTTTATTGCACATTGTACCCAGAGGATCATCATATCGAGACCGAAGAACTGATTAAGTACTGGTCATGGGAAGGCCTGTTGGATAATCTTGGGTACGGAGAATCCAAGATGCTGCAGGGAAAGATGATATTAGATGAACTGAAACATGCGTGCCTTCTAGAGATCATTGGATGTCAAGAAGGTAGTTTGAATGAATATGTCAAGATGCATGACCTCATTAGGGATATGGCGATAGCTGTCACAAGAGAGAGTCCACTCTTTATGATCCGAGCAGGACATGAGATGCGTGTCCCACCAGTTGAGAGTGAATGGCTCGTAGGGCTTGAACGAATCTCGTTAATGAGAAATGATTTGAACTCTTTGATTTTGGAACCGAGATGTCCTCAGTTAACCACCTTGCTATTGCAGTATAATTCACTGACCAAGGGAGTACATCCTTCTTTCTTTAACCATCTAAAAAGTCTTAAAGTTCTGGACTTATCTTACACAGGCATCTCTGGGTTGCCTGATTCACTTTCTAATCTCGAAAACCTTCATGCTTTGCTTCTACGAAGTTGTTGGAACTTGCATCACGTGCCAACAATGGAAAGGCTAAAGGAGCTGAGGGTTTTAGATCTCTCTTCTACATCAATGGAGTGTGTGCCCCCGGGGATGGAAATGTTACTCAATTTGAAGCATCTGGATCTCTCCCACACTACACTTAATGAATTTGATATTCAAATTTTAGGAACATACAGATTTCTGGAGAATCTCTTAACTATTGGTCTATGGCAACCTCTATTGCTCGGTCCCGATTTTGTTAACGTTTTGAAATGCTGCACCATCTTGACAACCCTTGAAGCCAATTTCAGCAACTTGCAGGACTTCAACTATTATGTCTCATCAGATAACTGGAACACACTTGAGAGTTTCAAATTTTGTGTAGGCTATCCCCAATCCTCTAAACTACCCGGAAAAAATAGCATAGGATTCTTTGGGATTCACATTGTTGAAACAGAAGCCTCTTCTTGGTTGCCAGGTATACTTGAGTTGGTCATTCATGAATGTTCTGGAATCACTCACTTACCTATGTTTATTATGAACGATTCCTCCGACCTGAAACGTTGCAAAATAAAGTACTGTGATGAGATGGAGTGGATTATAACTCCCGAGTGGGGCACATTTCCTAATTTAGAGTTGCTAGAGATTGAAGACCTGAGCAGACTGCAGAATATATGTAAGGGGATTCCACCAACAGGCACTCTCTCAAACCTTAAGGTGTTGAATGTTATTGCTTGTGATAATCTCATGACTCTGTTACCACTTGAGTTAGTGCAGCATCTCAAAAACCTCGAAGAGCTCGAGTTGGAAAACTGTTCGATGCTGGAGGAGATCATAGTCACTGATGCGGAAGATGAAGAGATCATTCAAGAGAACAACGGTGAAGTGGTCCTCCCAAGTTTGCAAAAATTAAGATTAGTTTCTATACCAAGACTGAGAAGCATATGCAGAGGTCCAATGATTTGTGATTCGTTAACGACTATAGAGGTCGTAGAATGTCCAGAGCTGAAAATACTTCCCTTCTTTTTGGAAATGAGGCAGCAACTCGCTGCCTCTCTCAAACAGATAAAAGGAAGCAGAAGTTGGTGGCGGGCGTTAAGGAGGAAGCACCCTACTGCAACGTCCCTTCTTGCTCCACTCCTTAGACCCGAAAGGGAGTATTCTTCTGCTGCTGATGAACATAGACACAGTGGCAGCTCTGGAAATTCTTCTTTCGAGCCACGATAACATTCTTACAGTAAGTAACATGCTTGCGCTCTTAAAAGACTTTTTAAACTGTTAGCTAATCAACATTGATTTGAAATCACAACTTCGGATTTTTCAGGTCATATGATTTTCTTCAACAATAAAGAGAATAGATGTAGAGAGTTGATTGAGTAGGCAAAATATCTGAAAAATTGTATCATGCACAATGGCTATTTCTGGCAGGAATCCCAAAATACGGATAGTAATAGAAAGATTTACCCCTTGTTTTGATTACAGTTTTATGGTCCTGACTAATTTCCTACTGCAGTGTGAAGGTCTCAAGTTTGGGCCTTTGGCAAAATATGACTTTGTTTCCTTCTCATAATCATGCATTTTCTCTATCTTTTAGTTATAGAGCAGTACTACCTATATTGCTCAAACTCTTCAAAAATATTGACGGGAAGTTCTCCAAAAGTAGAGCATTTTTGGAATCCAACATGGGTGCAGCAACAATTCTGGAAAGTCTAAGCAACATCGAGTACTACAGCCTATATTGTATTGAACTGTACTGTCTTGTTTAACAGTTCATGAATGAGACGCAGTAGTTGTTCTTTGTGTCATTCTCTTGTTTAACAGGCTTAAACTACAGATTGTCATATTGGATCCAACTAGTTTTTCCTTTTTATTTGGGTGGAAGTGGAGGTCGGGCTCATATTGAAAATCCTGTATCCCGTTTATCTTTGCTGTATAGTGGCTGCTTCGCGGATAAGAACATAAAGTATAACCAAGTTCGAGTGTTGGAGTGCTAAAAACTATCTAGTCTGCGAAAGTATCAGCAAAAATTCTTGCTGGGGAATGCCATATGAAACTGTCATATGAAATCAATATAGAAGTTTGGCATATTAAGAAACAAATAAAGAGAGATTTGAGGTTCCATATGACGTCTCAAACGCTAGAAAAGCTGTCCATGAAAACGGGATTACTGTGCTAATGAAGCTCCGT
The DNA here is from genome assembly GCA_029582565.1 of Solanum infundibuliforme. Classification (NCBI taxonomy): domain Eukaryota; kingdom Viridiplantae; phylum Streptophyta; class Magnoliopsida; order Solanales; family Solanaceae; genus Solanum; species Solanum infundibuliforme. The sequence continues at coordinate 2,940 of JAJOOG010031170.1, forward strand.
TTATGTTTGAACATCCTGAAATGCTCGAGAGACCACTTCTAGAACTTCATCAGGTTTCACTGGAACATGCTCTGGTTGGGCCTATACTGCACACTGGATGCCCCTGAAATTGGGGCAGTATTTGCCCAGCTCCCGCCTGATTGTGTCCCGAGCCTTACTAGTTGGGGGAGCTGCAGCATATAGATAAAAAGGTACTGTTTTCATTTGCATTGTTGTGCTTATCATTTGTAAGAAGTCAATTTCATATTGAGTAGTAGCAAAATTTTCCGTCCTGTTTTCAACTTCAGCTACAACTTTTTGCTCTTTTTTTTTTACGAGCAAGCAGATTCATCAAGTTTAAGCCTGCACCAGTGAATGAATGACAATGTTGTCCTCGTCACCAAGGCGAGGATGAGCACCATCATGCTGCTGATTATGAGCAACAGATTTATGTAATCGTCGTGATCCTGAAATATGTTCACAATGATATTGAATTTTGCAGTACGTTCAATGGATTCGAGAGCTATTGTTTGTTCGAGTGATTCAGATATGTATATTTTGCACCATAGCAACAATTATATTTATTGTAGTACAGTTTCCTTTTTGTCCTTGATCATCCTATGATCGATACATGATATAGACTATCTCATTTTTTATTCTATTCTATTTCTGGAGAAAAAAAAAGAGTGACTCAACTTCTCAGTTAGAGTTGGTGGTGGGACCTGCTAGCATAATGCACGCTGGAACGTGAGAATTCGAGGTCTCTTGCACATTTGCAAGACACAGATTCTAACATTAGTTCTAGGTGCTGTTGAGCTTTATATATCTTTTAGACACAGCTTGTATGCTTCAAGAATTCTAGTATATCATGCATATGAAATAGATGTAGCTTTTGAAATTCTAGTATATGTATATTTGTTTATTTATTTGAATTCCCGGAACACAAAATTAGAGATTGACTCAATAGTTTAGGGGTTTAAAATGATGTTCCAAGTTAAAATTTCAAGCACTATCTTCTTAGTGAAAATTCTAAATCCGTTATTGTAATTTTAAAAATAAAGTTATATACAGACCACCTTAGCTTCTATTGGCTTCATTTATCGGATTATATTGTGTATGTTGCTGTTGTAACGGATGAAAAAGGAAAAGACTTAAATTAAATTAAAGCCACTGTCACAATTAAAGTATGCAAAGCCTAATGAGACCTGGTTGATCACAATAAACGGTGTTACAGTTTTTGCCTGCCCTCTCAGCGACTTTTAAAAAGTAGAAAAGCCAATTATCTTGCAATGAAATACAGTTATCGAAATTGTGGTGGAGTGGTAAGTACTTCTTCATTTTTAATCAAAGGTTTCGAGTACGAATTTCCTTGAGTATGAAGTCACTTTTGTTAAAGAGCACTTTATCTTTAATATGAGACTTTCCGACGTGAATCTAAATTTAGTCTGACTTCAATATGGGTACAAGAAACACCGAGTGGCCAATCAGGCGACAGAAGGTAGTATTTATTAGTATTAAACGAAACTAAAAAGAAATGCAAGAAATGTACATTGCCATGTCATGCACATTTTTCCTTATAACTTTGTTATTTCCGCCACTCTTTTCCTTAGGGTGTTGTTTGGTTCCAACAAAAACACTTCCTTTCTTAATTTTTACTTATCCATTTTAGACTTTCCACATCGATTCAGAAATAATTATGTAAGTATTTATTATAATACTTATATTAATTGATGTTTAATATTAGGTCTTGAAAAATGATTTGAAGAATAAGTAATTAATATTGAGGGTAAAACATGAAAAAATATAATTATCTTTTTGATATGTTTATTAAAAGTGACGAGTCAAAGGTAAAAATCTATTTTTTAAAGAGTGGGCAAGTAAAAGTGAACAGAGAAAGTTTTCTTTTAAAAAATAAGTAATTTTCTGGTGTTTGACAACAACAACAAGGTCCATTGAAAATAACATCTCTACCTTTATTTTAAGATTAAGATTGCATACACATCATCGTCCTCGCAATACACATGTAAAATTACACTCTATATGTTGATTTTGTTATTATTATTGGACGAGATTGAGGTAGGAGTGTGGAGTGGTAGAGGTGGGAACTATGGGAAGTGGGGGTGAGATCTCGTGTGTTGGAGGACGAAAAAAAGTTAAATGTCGCTTGTAGAAGTTGTTTTCCCAAAAAAAGATAATACTTCCTCCATTCCTTTTTAGTTGTCATGATTTTCTTTTTTAGAGTCAAACGATAAAAACTGACTAACAAGTTACTATGTGTTTTTTTCAATTATAATGATGTAAAAAATTGCAATTTATAGTACTTTTCGTATAGTCGTTGAATATCAAAATTTTTAGTTTAAAATAACGAATTAATGTAATCTAATTAGCTTTGAAAATCAATCAAAATTAACTTTTAAAAAGCGCAACATAACAACTAAAAAGGAACAGAGGGATTAGTATTTTTTTTAAAATAAACTATCAACCAAAGATGAAATTTTTTATAAACATTGTCATACACACCATTATGTGTGTGCATAGAAATAGAAAAAAAGAGAGGGGAGGAGGCAGTTTGAAAACCACTTTGAGATGACAAGAAACATGCAAGATGTGACACTTTCATATAGGAAGAGCTAGAGAGAGAGAGGGGGTTTCATTCTTGTTTCCTCCAAAAAAAATTTTTTATAAATTTGTAGAGTGAAAGTGAGATGGCAAAGGGGGGAAGCATGAAGGGACACATGCAGAGTCACAACAGAGGAAGAACAACATATGCAGTGTTATTGCTTCTTGCTTTTGGGGTTGCAATATTTGGAGTAATCATTCTACACAAGCTCAGAGAGAGGCGCATCTTCAACCTCCTTGTTAAGGATAAACAAATTGAACTCATCCATCTTAAACTCCTCTTGCAGGTACTCTCTCAAATCTCTCTCTTTCTTTTTTCTTCTGTGTGTCTCTGTCAGTTCCATGTCCAAGATTCGAATCAGAAATCTCTAATTAAGGATGAAGAAGTATTTATCACTCCACCACGACTCTGGTTAGTCATGCATGTATGTCGTGTTACTGTTTGTGGCTCTAGGTTAGACTTTTAAACCATTTGTTGCGGGATTTTAGTAGCTCAGTTGTTAGACCGTCGATCTGAACTTTCATTTTGTTCATGAGGGTTTGAAAAATAAAACATTTTCTGCAGTTAAAACAAAGATTTAACAGGTGATGGGTTTTAAGATTTTAAGAAAAATGATAGTAAAACTTTTTCGATTTAGTTTGAGCCTTTGATTCTGAAATGACAGATCAGAAACAAACTTGTATGCTAAAGAATACAACACCGCACAAACTAACAGTATTTGTTACCGGCTTATGATGGAGTGGTAAGTACTCTTTCATCCTTAACTAAAGGTCTCGGGTTCAAGTCCACTGGGTATGGAGTTGCCTTTGTTAGAGAGCATTTTACCCTCTAATGTGGGACTTCCCAGCTCGATCGAGCTTCACTGTGGGTACCGGACACTGGGTGGGAAACTCAAAAAAAAAAAACTAACTAATAGTATTTGTCATCTGTGGGACAGAAAGAAAGAGATCATACGAAAGAAGCTAAAAGGAAAGCGGAGGAAATGAAATCCAAGATGCAGTGGCTTCGAATGCAGAAAAGGGATCTTGAAAGCAGGATCATGGAAATGAGATCAACAATCTCTTCTCTTAAAGATGAACAAAGAATAATCGAAGTAGCTCTCGAAGAAAAACAGGATGAAATAAAGATGCTTAGAGAAAAACTTACAGAAATGAACTCGGAGGAGTCCCAGGCTAAGCTTCTTTCTGAATCATTGCAACAGAATGAAACCGAAAGTGACATACCTGTAAAGGTCTGGCCAGTGAGTGCAGATGATCCATCAAATCCAGCTATTAACTTCACCACCAAGGTTGCAGGTACAAAAGAAGCAACTGGAGGAGAAACCGAAGAACTGCATGAATCCATCAAAAGAGACGACCAGAAAAATTCAACAACAAATATACATAGAAAAGCCACGAGGCAAGGTGAAGACAGAGGACAAGCACAAGATGGGGAGGGGTCTGCTGCCTGGAGGAGCATTACTGGAGAACAGGAGTTGACAACTGCTCAAGAAGATGATCCAGACAACAGAAGCAGCACCATTTTTCAGACTTTAGATGGCAAAAGAGAGACCACTGACAGTTCTAAAACCGGAGAAATTTTCCTAGAAGAGAAAAGATACGATAATGGGGATTCATCTGTGGAAACTATCAATCATAGTGGTCAAGTGCAAAAGCACAGCAAGGAAGTAGGTGCAATAGATGCCACAGATTGGAAAGAGCATGGAGCAGCAATCGGAGGTGATTTTGCAGATTCTCAAGGTAATAACCAGGAACGGAAGTATAAAGATGGGATGAAGTTAGAAATGAAGGAGAATCACAAGAGTACAGATGCATCAAGAGTGAAGCAGGAGAAGATAAGAAAGACAAAAGGGAAGAGTCGGCAAATAATTGCAAAGAGCAAGGTCACTGAAAGTGGTGGGAATACTGAAAAAAGAGGCGTTGTAAGCATGAGAAACAGAAAGTTCTTCAAAGAAATACAGGAAAGTGCAACAAATGAGAGAGTTGGAGGCAGTACACAAGAGAAGCAGAAGCATAAGCAAGAGAAGAGTATGAAAACAGACAGCAGGAACAAATATGGTCCAGAAGATCACATGATTGGCATGACCTTTAAACCCCAACGATTTAAAAATCTGGAGGAAGATTTTGGAAACCAAGTCAGGTCTAACCAGAACAGAAACTAGATATGACGAGACAGAGAATGCAAGATGATAATTCAAACCTCGATGATGCTCCACCACGTAAGACAACACCTAAGAAATCAGCAGGCACCGAAGAAGGTATCCTAGAAGGCAGGAAATCTGACACGAATGAGATAGCTGAGGAAGGGCGAGAAAGAGAAGTCAACAATACGGAATCTGCGATGTCACAGAGTTCTCAGGAAGTGCCTACAAAGACAGCTGCTTCTAATGTCAACAGAGTTTTAAAAGACACCGGAAACAAAAAAACAGATGAAACTACACAATCACAAGAGGCAATTGGCATAATTAGAGAACATCAAGAACAAGAACAGGCTGACAGTCTTACCAATTCTTCGGAGAATGCAAGTATTTCTGAAAGAGATGTAAAAGAATATGACCTTCAGGTTGAGAATGATCAAGAAACAGGAGTGATAGATCAGTCAAGAGGAATTTCACAAGAGGTCGGATATCAAAAACTCAGTAGCACAGCACGAGCAGAAGAGGAAAACGACACCATTTTTACAGACACAGAACAAAGGCTGGCTGGCAATCTTCACAGCTCTTCCACACATGTGAAAAATGCTGAAATGGCTTTTAAAGATGGCAACCTTGACACTGAAAATGATAAGGAAACAGAAGAAGAAGAAGAAGATCATTCTGAAGGCTCTGCTACCAACATGGAAGAGGAGGGAGAAGACGTGAACTGAAACAGATGTGTCTGAATTGTAGTATAGACAGTTGTCTGACAGAACGCTAAATGTTTGCTTCATTTCGATGTAAGATGATTATGTTTCTATTTTTAGTTTAGTGTAAGACATATACTTGCGTCTGTGTTAGCCTGTAGAAGTCACAATTTGTTGCTTCCACTTACTAGTCACTTCCATTTCTCTTTAACAGCCCCTGTTCCCCCACAAAATTCCACATGCCCTATGATACAGGAATATTGCGAAAGTAACACGGAAAAGAATAATGAGGGGTGAGAGGGGCAAATAAGAAGTAGCCTCATCAAAACAGTTGGTAAAGGTGTAAAATGGAAACCACCAACTTCTAAGCTCGAGATTTTGGATGATGAAGGATGATTATGGGAAATTTTCATGAATTCATCGAGAAGATCATGTTTTCTACCATCTAGACATGGTAATAATACTAATGGGGGAATCGGGTGTGCTTATGAATGTTCAATGACAGTGATTAAGTTTGAAATACACAATTGTTTGAGGACATATTCATTAACTCGACTCTCAGTGGCATCGAGATTTACTGCATGTGCAAAGCTTCTACAAATTATGGTACGTGGATCTTCAGATTAATGTGAATACAATTTCCACACAACTGATCAAGATGCAATGAAGCTTAGAAAGCAAACTGACAAAAACCAGTTTCATTTATCATCGTATACAAAAGAAAAAAGTACATTGCAGTATTGATGCAAACAACTTTTGTCCACCATTTAGTAGCTCACAGGCTCTCTGGTAATTTTTATAATGATAAGAAAATTCATCAAATGAGAATTGAATGTCCAATAAGTTGTATTATTAGAGAGAACTTCTCGATTTTGGACTTGAATTATCCCAACCTCAGTATGATGCCCATGTAAATTCCCACCTTATTGCGATGCTTGCACCAAGTTCTGCACAAAGAAAGGATAAACACGGATGTCATTCCTCACAAACAGAAAAACTCATCCTCGTTTGCAGGGAAGGTAAAGGACACTCAAAAAGAAGCGATAATTGTATCAGCAAATAATTCCTTCAAACATAATTGATCTGCCATTATTTCAGCGAATTTTAGAATCCTAAAATATAAAATTCGTATAAAATCAAGGTCCCTCTAGCATAAGCGGAATGTTCTATTCATGTATCAAGAATTAAGTTTCAGTAAATTCTATGCTTATATGAGCTATCTCAATATGAGAAATTCACTGAAATGCAAACCCTGTTCAAAATCGAAGGTAGCTTTTTACTCCTCCGCCTCTGAAGTTTGGCTTTATCCAATGTCTGTCTTAAATTTCTCTTTGTTTAAGGTATAGCTTTTTTTGTTAATACATTTGACTTGGATCTCAAAATCTTTCGAGGTTTGGGTACACAAATAAAAGTAGAGATGCTATTTATTTGTTCTCACTATGTCTAGCCCTTCTAAGTTCTAATCATATATCTCAAGGTGATACTCTCTATCTTCCCTCACTGATAGGCAAACTTATTTTTTCAATCATTCAACTATGCCTCAATCTCAAATCAGTTGGGCCCGACTAGAAGAAAGATTTGCATCCAATTGGCTTTATTCATGTCACCCAATATCCAGATTTCAGCATATTTTAACAATATCTAGCAGGCTACCAAGCTACTGTGATCCTCCTAATTTATCTAAGCTTGGAACCAGCAAGCTAAGTGAGGCACAGGAAAACTTAGGTAAACCTATTCTTTGAGGTATGGAAATTGTGTACCAAAAAAATTGCATGAACAACAATATACTACACTTTTGATAGCAATGACCACTCACATGCTCTGCTACATGATTAAATCAATTGGCCAGGAAAAGGGTAGCTGACAACTGTATCTGAGCAAAATGTTCTGATAGTTTTCTTTCTCCTTGCACCACTGACCATCAGGGAGAAGGCAATTATAGGAGCAAAATATAAAGTAAGTACCCTGCTTTCATGTTTCATGATCATATTCTTTTTATCAAAAACACCACAGCATCTTTTTAGGAATTTACAAACACGGACTACTGGGTAAGTGGTTTTTAAGAAAGAAACATACACACCATACTAAGTTTCCTGATTCTTAACTTGGTTCCTAAACATCCATTTAATAGTTTTTAAGTTGTTCCAGGCAGCCTTTTGATATTTTAAACGTTTATTGAATTTACACGACACTCTCTTCTCAGTCTCATCCTTGTTTTGATTGAGATTCTAACTAGATTGCAATCCATTGAAAAACATTGCTTAAGCAGATATGATCATTTATGTTTCCTGAAACAATTTTTCATAAGTAAATAGGTAGCAGTATTTGCACTTTCAGCAGATCAGACAAGTACCTCTTCTTTGTTCTTCTTGCCTCCAGTGAATAACTTGTATCCACCATAGAAAAGCAAGCCCCAACCGGACAAAGATACAATCACAAACTGCAAAAAAGAAATTAAAAAAATCATTTGCAATCATAAATGTCTTTGCATTTTATATTTCAAAAGCACCAAAGACAACATTACTTCGGTTGAGATTGTGAACTTCCTTAATACAGGTATAATAGGTACGATTGTTCCTGTTTTACGATTCTAGCGTAGCCAAGTATGATCAAATTGAGTCCACAATCGGCTAAAACGATATTAGTTTTACACCAGAAAGGACTTGAACAAAATTGATCCAGGTTTAGTTTGGTCAAGAAAAACAAGCACCATCAACACAATTCTCTATTTTGTTTCTTTTAATTTCGTCAAACTAACCCTTCACTTATTTAAAAAGAAAACATACTTTCTCATATATATATATATATATATAAAAGATAAGTGATACAAGTTCTTTATATAATAAATGTACTTAAGTAGGTTCTCAAAAGTAGGATTGAACAAGATCATGACCAACAACACTGATGAATTGGATATGTACAGTTGCACTAAGATATCATTCTTGAAAAAAAATCCATTTTTTGTTCCAATAGTGAGCTATAGGTATTTCTCTTATTCTCATTGTGACTACTGAAAGGGAGATCAAGTGTTCTGGAAAAACTTTCTAGTAGTTAGTAGGTCTATTCTTACAGGCTCTTTTAGTACCTATTCATCCTTGATATGGATGTGCCAAGGAACTTTTCGAGTAGCTCTTTTGATAGTGTCTTAATCTAAGACTTTGATATAAGACCACTTTAAATGCATAATATACCAATTCTCCAAATCTAAATTACCTAATTACACGTACCACCATACCTCCTGCCACAGTTAAACAATCTAGTTTTTTTGTCATTAGTACTCCATATTAGTAGTTCATGTGACACCTTGTTAATTCTGGAAATCACATTACAATTCCACTAACACTCTCTCCTTTTAAAATCAGAAGTTTGATTTGTATGATTATTTTATTACAAGAAGAAATGAACCTAATAATGTTGTTTAGCATTAGTTTATTATGAGAAGACGTGAACATATAATATTGTTATAGCATTTGTTGAAAGAAAATATAGCATCATATGATAACTTTTCTTTTTGAGTAATAAGTTTAAATCAAAATTGCACCCAAAAGCGTGACATTTCGGTCAATGAAGTGGGTTGAGCACCATGAGCTCTTAGCCTCAGTGCTAGACAAAACACTAGGTGATTTGGTGGACAGAGTTAGCTTATACATATTGCTAGTTTAGTCACGAAAAGAAAAAAATTGTATCGATGATATTTCGAGTTGCAACTGCCAAACTTGCACAAGCATTAATTCGTTAAAGACCTAAAAAAAAAGTTTGCTCCTTTTGAACAGACAAAAGCAAGAAAAATAGGCTATAAAAAGCTTCATATATAACGTACATGTTCTTCCTTCCATTGAGCAGGATTCATCGGTTCTTTCCAGCAATCGACCTTAGGAGGTCCATGATGATCTGGAAGTATTCACATTTCAATATCATCAATAAATTAAAAACAAAAAAGCATATGATTTTATATTACCGGATCAACATTAAAGCAAATGAATCCGTTAACAAAATTCTACTACATCTGAATGAATCGATGAAAAATTATAGAATATTAAGAGAACATTACCAGCTGCGCCGGCAAGGCCGCGGCGCTGAACAAGAGACGCAGTGGTTGAGGAGGGGAATCGAGTGAAGGCTGCCGCTCGACGAGCCGCCATTGTCAACGAGGTAGCCATAGCTTTGTTCTGAGAAGTGAGATCGAAGAGAGAAAAATTGAAATTGATGCTTCAATTGGACAAGGGGGTAGGAACTTAAGGTCGCCGAAACGACGTAGCTTCTGTCTTTTCTATTGCTTTGTCCGTATTTGCTTTTGAGTAAGATTTAATTTGTCAAACTCATGGTTCATTTGATTTGTCACAACTTATTTCAACAGATAGATGATATCTTATTGGTTTTATAACAATTTAGCATGTCTACAAATCAAACTAATAAGCCTCAAAATTGAACCGAATCAATCGTGTATCACTTGCTAATATATATTACACTATATTTGAGAAATGATGTTTTAGTCCTTTACAAACTTTTATTTAGTTTTATGTCTCTTTTACAAAAGACCTTCATTTTCACACACAAGAGATTTTTGTTTTTCACATAAAAGATCTGAAAAGACCATTTTCTTTTGAATTCAAATGTGTAAGACAGTAAGAGGGTGAGAGATCCCATTTCCTCATAAAAGAAAATGATACAACTTCAACTTCTTTCATTAAAAATTATTTTTTCTTATTTTAATTTCATTAATGATATTTGAAAACTTTGACATAATTTCAGTGTACCGAGAACATGACCGAGACATACTTTACTAGTTGAATTTTAACAAAGTATTTGATCAAATGCATAAAGGTGTGTCATATATATAGCTTAAGTAATTGTTATAATAAGAGCAAATATCCGACCAGCCCGGTAATAATGAACTTGTACATAATGAAAAGAGAAAATCATGGATCTTTGTTTCAAGGAAAAAAAAGAAAAACATATCGATAAAATGTTAATTTCACTATACAATATTCAAGTATAAACATCCTTTTAATATTCTACTCTTAACAATTTCATTCATCTTGCAATTTCCTCTACAAATACACATAGGTCTTGTAACATGTCTATATATGTACCATTGAATTTGATGTGACAAAAATTGCTTCTATAAATACAGTGTCAAAGAAAACAAAGTGTTGACAATGAATACAAGAATAAAATTCTTACAAACAATAGTCATATTGCCAAAAAAAAAAAGGTCATCTTATAATATTTTGCTAGCAACTAATGGCCACCATAGAGGGAAAGTAAGGAGAATAATGAGCAAAATGATAAGGAAAACAGCAAAACAAGCACACTTTCTTGAACTTTTTTGAATCTCCCTTGCTTCTTGTAATTGATCTGTGCCTCTCCTAACAAAGGAACTTGCATGTGCCACATGACTTTCAATATCATTTAATTGTTGCCCTTGTGCTTCCACCAATGCAGCCATGTCTAAAAATATTTGGTGTAGCTCAATCAAATTCTTCTCAATCTCTTTCACAGCATCATGTCTTTCTTGTATTTCGGAAATTGTGTCCATAATCTGACCCCTACCTGTTATAAGATTGAAATAACCAGGTGTTTTGCAGAAATTAATAGAAGAGAGAGAAAATATGATAAGAAAGTCAGGATAAATAGCTAACATGATACCTTGTTCCTGGATTGCCTTTTGGAGGAAAGACTCGCTCTCTCCACTTGATATCAAATTCTCAATTAACCCATCGTCAGCTTTCTCTCCTGTCACAGTAAAGTACCTTCTTGCAACCGTTTCCTTATATTCATCATTCATTCTTGTCCTCAATGCTTGAAAATCATCCATGAGGACTTTTAATTTCTTTCCTAAACCACTAACTACAGAAGTCCTTGTTCGATCTGCAGAAGAACCTGGTCCACATCCCGAGATTTTCCTATGAGCTGCATTGGATCGTTCGAGGGCTTCCAACTTACCTTTGATCATTTTTACGCGTTTTAAGACCTGTGACACATCTGAATCCATCCTAGACCTTATTTCTTTCACAGTCTTGGCATTATGCACAAGTTTGCTCTCTTCATTTGATTCTTGTAATTTTTTATGAAATTTTTCGACATCTTTCATATCTTCTTTCACATTTTCTACATCTTCAAAGAATTTAGCAAGATCAATACTTTCAGTACCTAGTTGGCCAACTTGACCACCCTCCAAATCATCTACTACGACCTGTTTTTTAAGGTCCTGGTACTTTTTAAATGAATTAGAGAATAAGTCATTCATTTTTGGTTGATTTTTCAATTTCCCTTTCTTCTTTTTTTCTCAATGGACAAATTAGTCTTGGTATGTACCTATCCTCAACATAAATTGTTGTTTATCCCACACGGAGGAGGGTTGTGATAGGTTGATAGTTAGCGAAAAAAACAAGTATTGTTATTGTTGTTAAAGGGAAAATGTCGCGCTCTTGTCTAAACCTTCTCTCTTCATTAACGAGACGATGAATTGGAGGAGGGAGAAGAAGAGAAGGAGACAAGAGCAAAGACTTCATTAAGAGATAAGAAATAATCAAAATCATTATTTGTTAAAGGATTTTATTATTTGAGGCTATGCAGCCATTGTTAAATTAAAGTTACACCAAACCAAATTTGAGGAAGGTCGTTAAAACAGGAAAATTTGTTGTGACACTTGGAGTGTCAATTGACCTTGTCTAGTCTAGTAACATTTCAAATATTTTTATAAATGCTTAATTCAATTTTTGATATGCATGTAAGAAAATACTAATTATTTTATTTTTTTAATTAGCAAAAATAAAATCATAAAATTCACGGCCTTAAATTTTTTGGGACTAAAACAAAGGCTTTATTAGTCTCCCCTTAAAGCCACACATGTCTTTTGTAAACCACAAATACATAGTGGTGTAGGATCGTATGTTCCTTAAAAATAAAGAAAAGTTATGAGGACTAGAGAGAGGAAAACATGATTCATCAACATTTCGTGAACGGTTGTGTGCTATCGAGTGGATGTACATATTCATTATAGGTTCGGTATAACTTAGACATGTATATATTGGTTCCCTTTCTTTCGGGGAATCAAGATTATATCGTATGCGGGGATCTTAGTAGCTCAATTGATTTGTTATTTAAATTTGATCTTGTAACCGAAAACCAAATACTTTGAATATGCTATTAAGCACTATTGTTAACCATTAGCCATTTCCGACCTTAGCTCAGTTGGTAGAGCGGAGGACTGTAGTTTGGTAACAGTTAATCCTTAGGTCGCTGGTTCGAATCCGGCAGGTCGGATTCTTTTATTTTTTATTTTTTCATCTTCATTTGTTGTTCGTTGGTTTCGATGATCATCGATTATCACCTTTTTTTTCTGTACTTCGATTATCACATTATTCGATTGTTCATGACTGTTCTTTCTTTTGTTTGTTGTATACTACATTCCATTTCACATTATTTTATTATTGTTACTACTCTCGTTTCTATATTCCTTTTTTCAAATTGTTTGGAACTGTTTTATTTATGTTGAGAATCTATCAGAAATAGTTTCTCTATCTCTACGAGACACGAATCTGCCTACACTCTATCCACCTCCAAACTCCACTTGTGAGGTTACACTGAGTATATTTTTGTTGTCATGCTGAAATACATCTCAACAAAGTTTCATATGTTAAACTGTTTAGAGTACTCAGCTATTTAGTAGCTATTTTCTTTACACATGAATAAAGAAACCTCAAGCATCTAACAGATCCTGATACAGAGAGGGATCATAAACCCAGGAGGATATATAAATCTATACAACATTCCAAAATCCAATATGTGCAACAACAATGACAACGTATAATCAATCAAGAAGTGTTTTCATAATATATATCACTTCTATTTCTAAAGAGTGTATCTCTGAAGCAAAACTTCTTCCCTGGAGCAGAAGAACAATGTAGTGGGGAATGAAACAACTCTGCAGGGTTCCAAAGCAGCAGATGCATACTACGCGCAGATCTTTAGCATTTTACTTTTCAGTTTTTCGTTCTTGACTAATCCTTGGTAACCCACCTTTGACCACGAACTTGAATAGCACCAAAGTTCTGATCACTGCTACTCTCTCCACCACTCTCTGCACTGGTATATTCAGATTTTCTACGGTGCTTCTTCCTCCTAGAAGTTTCACTATCACTTACGCTTCCATTCAAAAGAGGGTCATCTATCCCACGTATGACTCTTCTTGTTGGAGATGATGAGGCAACACCACTATTGTCCTTTGCTTTTCTCCCTTTGTCATGCTTCTTTATGTTCTGAGAGATTTTATGTAATTTTTGTATTCCTTTCTCTACAGGTTCTACTGCTTGGGTTACTGTGAATTTCAGGTCATTCACTATCTGCTTGCAGGACCAGAAAGTATTGTTAGCAAGGAGAAGAGGAAATATGGAGACAGTAGGCTCGACGGAATAAATTTAAGAAAACTCAAGCTTAGCTCAAGAGTAAACTGGAACGAGATCAAGTTCGAGCTGCAACTCAAGCTTATGTTATATACTCTCTTTTTTACCAGATAAGCTTATATTATATATTCTTTTAACCCAATTTACATGAGTATTTTCATTTAAGAATGTCCCAACATGTTTGCAGCACTTCACTAATAATAGCAAAGAGAAAGAGATGCTTACATATTCACCACCTCCAATAAATATATCTTTAACATTTTCTCTTATGGTTGTTCTGCCCCTATCATCAATTTCCGGTTGAGGAAGACGTAATGTGGTGCGACGTTCACTATCTCTAACCTCGTCAGGATCTACTGCCAAATCAGCAGATACATAATCTCCAAGAACTGCAACATCCCCAGTAAAACACTCTCCCATCAGCTCGTATGGCTTGGCAGGGAAGACATAGAGGTGAACCACAGAAGCAATGCCCATCTGTACTGGATGAATAACAAGAACTGTTAAACTTCAAAATTTTGGAGGAATATCAAGCATCAATAAATCACAAATAGAAGTTTAGTGTCTATATTCATCAGTGACATTACCCATCCCTCTACCCTCATACCCCGAAGAAACCTTCAGAAACATAAAAATCATGGGCAGGGTTTGTACTTGTATTTTCTTCCCTCATTTTGTGGGTAGGGTATGGAAAGAAACTTGCCTTCGACCCCAAATAAAGAACAAAGCAGTCCTTAAATACTCCAGAATCAACAATATGAAACCTCACAACGGGATAAGCAAATTCTAGAGCATTATGCCGGCAGTTAATGTCTAAAAGAAGAGTTATTGAGAGCAGCTTTCGACATTAATATGCATCAGTTACAGTAGCACATTGGTATGCATCATAAGCATAGATCAAATGGCACATGGATGCATCAGTTGTAAAACATAAGATGTTGAACGAATGCAAGATCCATCATGTATGATTAAAGCTTATCTTTCAAGTTTCTAGCCCACACCTTAATAGAATAATAAGGAGCTTTGTGTGCTATTTCTTAGGAGCAATCACAAAAGCAAAGTTCCTGACGGCCCAAACTAAACGTTTGGTATTAGAAGTAATAAAAACATGCCCAATTCCAGAACAATTACCTCAATGCATATGATGAAATCTTGAATGCTGGACTTAAACTGTAAAGCTTGAGCTATTGGACTTTTAAGGAAACCAAGTGTAGAAAGCAGGGCTATTGCCAGGCCTTGCCACCAAGTTAAGAAAACAATTGACTTGAAAGTTAGAAACTTGTACAGCGGCTTGATGTGAGATAATTCATCCTTTGTAATAGTATAAAATTGAACTAGGCAATACAATGCCCATGATTGACTGAAATTTAAAACCACAGCCATATACGGATACCTACAAAGACAAGATAGATAAAGTAAGAGATATCTTGGACCGTTATTTCACTAATTACATGGTCAAATCAGCATGAAAACATGGTATTGAATGTCAAAATATTTCTAGACGAATAATTATTTATAGGAGCATCTGCCAAATAGAAGCAGCTTTATACCCATAAATTGAACATTGAGGACTATGCAGTCACTATTCATGAATTATTGTGGGATAGCCTTCCACTCAAATTTAAGACCCTTTCCCTGGCTGGCTATCTTATATAAAACGTATGCACATAAAGACATGATAACTTAAGCTTCACCAGAAAGCATACAAAGACAGTCTCATGCTGGAAGGCACCAGGCAGGGTAAAACAATGAAATATTTTCCCATTAGCCGAGGAAAGTAGTAAAGGACCATCACTATTATGGGAAGAAAAGAAAAATGTAGGATAAAAAGACTATTTGATCAAAGGGATAGATAAAAGGCCAAATTCAACTGAAAACAAGAAGAAGAAATCAAGGAGTATCTTACCCACAATTCCATTTGAAGTCTCCTTCACAATATACATCAAAACCTTCAAGAATCACAGCTAAAGTAGCAGTAAATGCTTTGATAATCATCTGCAGAGTTTGTGTTGTATGTATTTAAAACAAGAGACGAGTAAATCTTGTCGGTCCAAAGGAATATAGGCTCTAATTCAGGTAGCACACTTACATATTGGACAATTCCAAACTTGATAACTTGGTAGACCCACTGACCAAGTTTCCATGGCTTGAAAATATAATTCATGGGAAAATGATGCTTAACGATTCCCTTTTCAGAGCCATGCTCTAGTAGTGGCATCTTTGAACCTGCACGTCCTTCCCTCTTCATAAATTGTATGGTCCTCTTTTCTCCACCTAATTCAAAAAAAAAATGAAGGGGAAAAAAGAAAGGAAGAAAGACACAAATAAATGAACGAGTTCATGCAAGAGATTTTGGAGACATTTTGCTGGTGACCAGTAGCATAGACTAGTAAAATCAAAATAAGACAAATTTAAGCTCTGCAAACTTCAATTTACATTTTTACGGTATAGGGGTACTTAAGAAGACCACTTAGCAAATAAGGCAAACCAGCCTTTTATATCAAGAGGTCAAACTTCAGCTGTCATACCAACAAGAAACACGTGAGCATGTGTATGAGAAGGAATTTGCTGATGAATAAGAGAACGGCAATGAATAGCTATCACATCTTCTCAAGTGGCAAAACAAGGGAAAAAATTCTTTCTTTATGCAGGACGGTTAGTTGGGTTACTTTCCTGAATCTAAACATTAGATGGATGTGACCAAGTAATCAAACTTAACATAGAAAATATCCATACCTAAACATGCAATAAGATACCTCCCAAAGCAGTACATGGCAAGGGATTCATAACAATCACGTAGTATCCCAATGTCAACAGTAATTGCTGGATTTACCAATGACACAAACTGAAAAATAAGCCATATTAGAGAATTAACCAGGTGAACTCATTTGGTTTTATGACAATAACTCTCGAAGTCAAAACAGGCTGAGATCTTCAACAAAATTGTTTGCCTTTGCTGTGTGTTTAACTTAGTCTCATAAGATTATAACAAAACTTTGTGAAACAAATATCATAAATATCAACTTCGAATATCCATGACTAAACCATCTCCCATTTTTTTCACTTCACTTTGATGGAGTGTGAAAGTGAAGGCCCTTACCAAGGAATGTCAATGTCTAATATACAAAGAGATAAAAACCTCAAACACTTGACAAATGTTATTTCTTAATGAATGATCATGACGACTCGTTAATTTTCTTTTTCTTTTTTGATAACTGTGGCTTCCGGATACTAAATAACTATATCCACCAAGGGTAGAACAGATGCAAAGAAATCAGACTGAACCTGAGACCCCATGGTTTTCAACTCACTTCATTAACCACTAAGC
>JAJOOG010031171.1:0-15290 GCA_029582565.1 Solanum infundibuliforme
TATATGATTTTTGAATTTTGAACAAACAAATTTGGGAATAACAATGTAGTGAAATTTAAAGAAGTGCTCGTCCAAGAATCATTTCTAAAGGTTTTAATATACTTTCTCATCCCAATTTATATAAGTTAGTTTGACTTGACACAGAGTTTAAGAAAAAAAAAGACCTTTGAAATTTGTGGTCTAAATTAAGTCGTAAATTTTAATGTGGCTAGAAATTATTTCATTAAGGGTAAAATGGGCATTTCAAAATCAAATCAACTACTTTAAGATATCTATAATTCTTTTTGTAACTAAAAATGAAAGTAAGTCATATAAATTGGGATAGAGGGAAAGGGAGTATTATATTTACAAGCCGCACACTTCTAATTCTCAACAATTTTGTATAATCTACACGCATTTTTCTCCATAAATACTAATAAAAGAGATAATATCTCAGATGGTCACTCAACTTTGAATAGTTCACTTAGAAAGTCACTCAACTTAGACTTGTTCACTCAAAAGTCACTCAACTTTGTTTTATAACTCAAAAGTCACTCAACAATTAATATGTCATTTAGAAAGTCACTCAACTTTTGATATTTCACTTAGAAAGTCATTCAATTATTAATATTTCTCATAGAAAGTCACCCAATCAATTTGATGGATTTTTTCATTAAATTTTATTGAAACCTAATTTTTATTTTAAACTATGTTCTAAAGAAATAATAACATATCTATTTTAATTATCTTATTGACCCGCTCTGATTATTTAATTATATTTTTTTGAAAAATCGTACAGTGGCAATTTGCAAAAAAGAAAATCCCATTTCCGTTTTAGCAATTGTCTAACAGAAACCATATGTTTTTTTTTTAAAAAAAAAGTAAAGGTTTGAATAGAGAAGTAATCCAACACACAGTAGCCATCTTATTTTATTTAAAAAAATAGTTCAAAACAAAAAAAAAATGTATTTCAACAAAATTTAATAAAATAATTAAAATGAGCAACTTATTATTATTTTTTAAAAATAATTTAAAACAAAAATTGTATTTTTAATAAAATGTATTTAAAAAATTATTTAAATTAATTACTTGGGTGACTTTCATGTAAAATATCAATAATTAGGTTACTTTCTAAGTGAAATAACAATAGTTAAGTGATTATTGAGCTATAAAACAAAGTTGAGTAAGTACTTTCTAAGTGAACTACTTTAAATTGAGTGTCTTTCTAAGTAAACTATTCAAAGTTTATTAGTGACCATCTGAGATATTATCTCACTAATAAACATTTTAATACTTTGGAATGAGAGTGTCAAATCAAAATAAACACGTTCGAGAATAATATTGCAGCTTACTCATGTCACTCAAGTGGGAAAACAAGAATATTTAAACAACTCATTTTCAACTATTCTCTCTAGTAATTGTAAAACATCAAATGTGAACAAAAATATTGAGGAAATTAGGTTGAGGTATTTGCCGTGAGTTTCATATCAAAAATAAGTTTTCATTTTCCTAAAAGGAAACATAAAGTCTCCATAATTGGCTAGGTCTTTCCTTGTAGGAAAAAGTTTAGGACTCTATAAATAGATGTTTGTTTCTTCTAACTTAATCAACATTCACAATGTAGTCCAAGGGGCATTGAGATTTTTGGTTGGGGGGAGAATTTGTGGGACACAAGTGATATGTTATCACTTGTATGAACCTCTTTCTATTCCGAGTGAATTGTGTGAGGTTACTTCTGTCACTATTGTGTACTCTCATATTTATGAATGTTCATCTCATTTTCTCGTTTGTCTTCTTACCTGTGGTCTCTAGAGGTCTCTTTGCTAGCTTCTGCATGACGCCTGATTATTTTTTGTCCCAACACTTATTAGTCGGATGAAGACAGTAGAAACATACAATATTTATGATCACGTACAAACGATGTTGTACAAATAGTCGCAGAACGCGTAGTATACACAGTTTACATATAGATTAGATTCTAGACAAACTTAATTATACCAATATATGTAACTGTAGAATACAAGAATGTACCCGAACATTCTCATTTCCTTCATATAGGGGTGTAAAATATTCGCGATGCTGGCTGTTAATGGACTATTTCACCAGTTCCTTCATTGCTGCAACAGAAGAGCTATTAGTTGCTGAAGATGAATTACCACTACAACAAATTTGATTATCAGGGACAAATAATTTCGTCATTTATAAATCATATTTCGTCACTAAAAATCTTGTGAGACGAAAAATAATTCGTCAATCAGTCATCACTAAATGTGTGTCGCTAAAAGTATACTAAAACGATTTAGTGCTTCGTCGCTAAAAGTATTATATTAACTACAAAAAGGAAAAGCGTCCCCAAATGCTTAAACATTTGTGACAAATTTATTTGTCGTAAAAAGTATATTTTTTTGTAGTTAATAGTATGATTTGTCACTAATTATTTTACTTCAATCAGTGACGACATCAATTGTCTCTAAAGTTATATGTATTTCGTAGTTGAACAAAATCTAATTTCATCACTAATGACTATACTTTATATACAAAAAAATATTTTGTTCTTAAATGTATTAATTAGGGACAAATTTATTATTATAAAAAAGGTTAATTTTCCTATTATCTCTGATCTCAATTTATTTTAATCCCTCCCCAGAAGAGCTCCCACACATTATGCTTTCTTGGGGACTCAAACTCACAACATTAAATATGGAAGTGAGGAGTGCTTACCATCCGATCAACTCTCTCTTGTCTCTCATTTTTATTTTATTTTATTTTATTTTTAACTTTATTCACTTCTTTCAAATTTAACTTCTGTAGATATAATATATTATATGATTATTTATACACATACACAAATGCATGAAATTTACCACCCACAATTCATTCAAATGTAGATTATATTTTAATTAAACTGTATATTTTTTAAAATGTCTTTAAATATATTCAGTACGATTCTGTCATTTTATTTATTTTTATAATTTTTAAAAATTATTTAGTACAATTATAAATTTATATAAAAATAAACTTTCGATTTTATTACAAAAAATTGAATAATCAGTTCAATTCGATCAGTAAATCAATTGTTTTGAAAATAAACATCGATACCCATAACTATAGTACTTCATCATAATATATTTGAAATCCTAGTTGGTTCATTGCTTTCATTTTTTAGTTTATTTCGATTTTCACACTGATGGAAAAAGTTAATAGAAATTTATGAAATATTTTGCACTTTTGCAAAGTCTAAGTTTGTAAGTCGATGTTATCTCTGTATAGTTGTTCTACGTAGTACGTATGTGGAATTACTATAAAATATGTATATATTTTTAGACATAAGCAAATAGATCGACTTAGTCTATGCAGTTTACCAATCACAAATCAATAGACACGCACAAAAATTAGCACCAAGACTTGAGAAATTATTTTTTCGATTGTCTTTATCGATGAAAGTGTATCAAATAAAAAACAAAAGTGTTAAATCAACAAATATTAGCGATCTAATGATAGAACCGTACCCCACTCACGCGGTACTTATAACCTAGATTTTATTTTTCAAATGATGTATTTTATAATTGTGTAATATAAGAAAATTGATGAATTGAACTTTTTCATTTTTACAAAATTGACTGGATTCGTTGGTTTTAATATTTCCCCTCGCCAATTAACGAATGGACTCTGTCTATTTCTTATGAAGCACTTGTATTATTCTTTTTGTAAGTTGTCACTTGTAATTATGAATAATTGTAGCAAAAAAAATTGTATTTAGCTATGATTTTTTTTCATAGCAAATAGTTGAATTATTCACTACAAATTTTAAGTCGTCAGTATTTAACACCTTACATATTTTGTGACAATTTTTTTGTTGTCACTAAATCACAAATTGATTAGAGACAATAAAATCTTTATCACCAATTATTTATACTATTAGTGACGAAAATAAATGTCAAAATTAAATCCAAGTTTTTATAGCTAAAACTTACAATATTTAACTATGAACTCTAATTTAACGATATTGTAATAACATATTTTTTAAATGAAATTTTTTTGTGTCCAAAAATTATTAAATTTTAAGACAAAGATAATTTGTCATGAATTAGATACATTATTAGTGACGAAATAATGTTGTAGACATTGAAATTTTGTGGGACTCTACAAAATGCGTTCAATTTGAATTGGGACTCTACAAATTGTGTTCAACTCAAATTAGGATTCTTGGAGGCTACTCAACCTTAAACTCTAGTTTACGCCTATATAAAGGGTACATAATTCCCTTTAAATGCATCTCAAAATATCCCATAAACTCTTGGGTATTTTTAAAGATCAAGATCTCGAATATTCCGCAAATTAATGGAATATTCATATAGAGATCAAACCTAAATCATCCTAGTTCGAGAAATACGCTACTAACGACCCTCGAATCATGGATAAATCTTAGGAGAGTAGAATCAAGGGAGGAACATAATTGTACCCGCAATCTATCTTTATCAATAAAGTTATGTTTCTTCATATTTTATTTGTGATTGTAATTTATTTTTTGTCACTTTAAAATTTGTTGCAAACGAATTGGCACTCCCAGTGGGACCAAATCTGCCCTTCATCTTTTCTCTCTTAAATCAAATCTGAAAATCTGAAGCTGCAAATGTGGAAGAATGAGTACTTCAAGCCTCGTCTTTGAGTTTCATCGAGTCTACAATCCGACAAGCCTTGAAGCAGGGGGAATTTGTAGACATTGAAATTTTGCGGACTCTACAAGACGTGTTCAATTCGAATTGGGACTCTAGAAGATGTGTTCAGTTTCAAATGTCTACAAATGCCCCTGCTTCAAGGCTTGTCAGAGTGTAGACTCGATGAAACTCAAAGACGAAGCTTGAAGTATTCATTCTTCCACATTTGCAGCTTCAGATTTTCAGATTTGATTTTAGAGAGAAGAGATGAAGGGCAGATTTGGTCCCACTAGGAGTGTCAATTTGTTTGAAACAAATTTTAAAGTGACAGAAAATAAATTACAATCACAAATAAAATATGAAGAAACATAACTTTATTGATAAAGATAGATTGCGGGTACAATTATGTTCCTCCCTTGATTCTACTCTCCTAAGATTTATCCATGATTCGAGGGTCGTTAGTAGCGTATTTCTCGAACTAGGATGATTTAGGTTTGATCTCTATATGAATATTCCATTAATTTGCGGAATATTCGAGATCTTGATCTTTAAAAATATCCAAGAGTTTATGGGATATTTTGAGATGCATTTAAAGGGAATTTTGTACCCTTTATATAGGCGTGAACTAGGGTTTAAGGTTGAGTAGCCCCCAAGAATCCTAATTTGAGTTGAACACAATTTGTAGAGTCCCAATTCGAATTGAACGCATTTTGTAGAGTCCCACAAAATTTCAATGTCTACAAATGCCCCCTGCTTCAAGGCTTGTCGGAGTTTAGACTTGATGGAACTCAAAGACGAGGATTGAAGTACTCATTCTTCCACCTTTGCAGCTTCAGATTTTCAGATTTGATTTAAGAAAGAAGAGATGAAGGGCAAATTTGGTCCCACTGGGCATGCCAATACCATAAATTACCTTTCTTAAGGCGGGGATTTATATCTATCCGCTTTCGCCTTAAGAATACCATAAATTACCTTTCTTAGGGCGGGGATGTGTATCCATCCTCTTTCGCCTTAAGAATATCAGCTGTATGACAGAGTTTAAAGTTAACTTCAAAAAATCACCTAGAAAGATTCTGAAGGTATTAAACCCTGAATTTCGGATATGTTGTAGAACTTTGTGTATAGATTCTAAATAATGAAGCGGCTTGTGATTTTGTCGTTCCTACATCAAGACACAAGAGTTTTAGTAAAGCCACACAAATCTGCAATTTTCAGCATGACAGAATTTAAAGCTAACTTCAAAAAATCATCTAGAAATATTCTGAAGGTATTAAATTCCGAATTCTGGATATGTTAGAGATCGAGAAGTCTAGTTTCTGGAAAATCAACCGTTCTTGATTTCGATTTTTCTACAATGAGATATGAATTTTCTACGACAAACGTGTCAAGCTGTAAAAAAGGGTGACGAAAATCAGAAAAAGGGAAGAAAACTACCTTGAATTATGCACCTTTCGTCATAGGCTCGTAGCTCACAATCTGTAATTGAAGACAAAATTGTGGATATAATGTGTCTATTTATTGATGTCATGTGGTGGGAATAAAATCCTTCTCCTAGTTCGATTACAATTCCTTTTTGATTAGGACAATAAAAAAGAACATGAATTTGAAATTGAGTGAAATTACAATTCCTAGTTCCACTACAATTTGAACTTAAATGGCGTCAATTTTGAGGCGGTGATTTATCCTACTACAACTCCAATTTGGGATAAAATTTGCATCATAATATAAGATGCATATTTAATATGCGCACCTGCCACGACAACGTGACATGAGTCCTTCTCCTAGACCAATAGCAATTCCTTCTTTTTGGGTTATGCTAAAGTAATTGACATAAATACTCTCCTGACCGAATTGGTTTTCCTATTGCTAGTGGCATGTTTGCCACCTAAGATTAAAGGGGTCACATGCCCACTCCAATTACATGTATTGGAGCCAGACAATAAATTAGAACATTGCATGGGTATGGTAAATAAATTACTATTTAATTAATACTTCAAGTCTAGTCTTTAGAAGATAAAATATCTCAACAAGACTTGAAGCAGGGGGCATTTGTAATCATTTAAAATTTATTTAAATATAAATTTATTAAAATGATTCGGATTATATTAAAATTCATTAATATATTAGTCCAAATAAATATTATGGTTTGATATAATTGAGTTAATTATTTAAATTCAATAAATATGAATTTAATTAAAGCCCGCTCCATAAAGCCCATATGCGATGTCACTTAAATCTGATTGGCCGAAGAGAATTATATTCCAATCACAACTCCCTTATTCTAAAACTATAAATAGGGGTCTTCAGAATTCAGAAAAGAGGACCAAGAATTCGAACAAGAAGCTAGAGAAAGCTCGTGGATCAAAAGCCGCAATTTCTCTACCAGTTCAAGAATTCGAGAATTCAAGTTTAAGATTTGAAGAAGTCAAGATCAAGTTCAAGAATGATCAAGATCAAGACCACTGGATTCAAGATCAAGCTCGAAGCCCTTGAATTCAACTAGAAAGTCAAGATCAAGATAAAGTTCAAGATCAAGTCCAAGTCCAAGTCCAAGTCCAAGATCAAGATAGAGATCAAGATCGAGATAAATCTCAAGTTCAAGATCAAGCTCAAGATCCCTTGAATTATATTTGAAAAGGCGAATTCAGAGGAATAATAAAGATTGTAACACTCGAACTTTGAAATAATAAAATGATTGTTGCATAATTTTCCGTTCTTGATTATTGTTTTCTCTACGTGAATTTTATTGTCTACAAATTCTAATTTGTAGACATTGAAATTTGTGGGACTCTACAAAATGCTATCAATTCGAATTGGGACTCTACAAATTGTGTTCAACTTAAATTAGGATTCTTGGAGGCTACTCAACCTTAAACCCTAGTTCACGCCTATATAAAGGGTACTAAATTCCCTTAAAAGACATCTCAAAATATCCCATAAACTCTTGGGTATTTTTAAAGATCAAGATCTCGAATATTCCGCAAATTAATGGAATATTCATATAGAGATCAAACCTAAATCATCCTAGTTCGAGATATACTACTAACGACCCTCGAATCATGGATAAATCTTAGGAGAGTAGAATCAAGGGTGGAACATAATTGTACCCGAAATCTATCTTTATCAATAAAGTTATGTTTCTTCATATTTTATTTGTGATTGTAATTTATTTTCTGTCACTTTAAAATTTGTTGCAAACAAATTGGCACGCCCAGTGGGACCAAATCTGCCCTTCATCTCTTCTCTCTTAAATCAAATCTGAAAATCTGAAGCTGCAAAGGTGGAAGAATGAGTACTTCAAGCCTCGTCTATGAGTTCCATCAAGTCTACATTCCGACAAGCCTTGAAGCAGGGGGCATTTGTAGACATTGAAATTTTGTGGGACTCTACAAAATGTGTTTAACTCGAATTGGGACTCTACAAATTGTGTTCAACTCAAATTAGGATTCTTGGGGGCTACTTAACCTTAAACCCTAGTTCACGCCTATATAAAGGGTACATAATTCCCTTTAAATGCATCTCAAAATATCCCATAAACTCTTGGGTATTTTTAAAGATCAGGATCTCGAATATTCCGCAAATTAATGGAATATTCATATAGAGATCAAACCTAAATCATCCTAGTTCGAGAAATACGCTACTAACGACCCTTCGAATCATGGATAAATCTTAGTAGAGTAGAATCAAGGGTGGAACATAATTGTACCCTAAATCTATCTTTATCAATAAAGTTATGTTTCTTCATATTTTATTTGTGATTGTAATTTATTTTCTGTCACTTTAAAATTTGTTGCAAACAAATTGGCACGCCCAGTGGGACCAAATATGCCCTTCATCTCTTCTCTCTTAAATCAAATCTGAAAATCTGAAGCTGCAAAGGTGGAAGAATGAGTACTTCAAGCCTCGTCTTTGAGTTCCATCAAGTCTACATTCCGACAAGCCTTGAAGCAGGGGGCATTTGTAGACATTGAAATTTTGTGGGACTCTACAAAATGTGTTCAACTCGAATTGGGACTCTACAAATTGTGTTCAACTCAAATTAGGATTCTTGGGGGCTACTCAACCTTAAATCCTAGTTCACGCCTATATAAAGGGTACATAATTCCCTTTAAATGCATCTCAAAATATCCCATAAACTCTTGGGTATTTTTAAAGATCAAGATCTCGAATATTCCGCAAATTAATGGAATATTCATATAGAGATCACACCTAAATCATCCTAGTTCAAGAAATACGCTACTAACGACCCTCGAATCATGGATAAATCTTAGGAGAGTAGAATCAAGGGAGGAACATAATTGTACCCGCAATCTATCTTTATCAATAAAGTTATGTTTCTTCATATTTTATTTGTGATTGTAATTTATTTTCTGTCACTTTAAAATTTGTTGCAAACAAATGTGTTATCGATAACTTTAAATTCGTGACTAACACCACTTAACAAATGGCGCCAATTAATTTTTTGATGGGAAACTTTAGTGGACAAGATTTTGCTACGGATTTTTATGTTTATTCACTAAAAGTATGTGTCTTATATATTTAAGCACGAAAAGTAAATTTTGTCACTAGAAGTGAACAATTGGTGACGAATTTGATGTCGTAGCTAATAATTTTGTAGCTATATATCATATTTGTTGTAGTACCGGCATTTTTCTTTGTTGGTTTCTTGCTATCTACTTTTGTTCCAGTTTGTCTAACTTTTACTCCCCATATCAACTGATGCATTTAATATTCAACAATTATATATCCAAGAAATTAATTAACACTAGAAGTGATTTGAAGAGAAATACTGGTAAGTGCATACTTACATATTTGCTACACTTGATGTCTGCATATATTACGATGAATTCTCCTTCTTGAAATTCATTATCTTTGTAATGCCCCAAAACTTCAAACTATGATCCGAATTATTCTTTAAATGTGTATAGACTCCAAACTCGATGATTTCTAATATTGGATAGATATTGAAAATAATTTTTCTATGGAAAGATCTTTGGATGTGAATTAAGGTTATAAGGAGGTCCTTGAGTATTAAGATTTTTTGGCGTTATACCAAGAATATGAAAGGTCGTGAAGCCTTTGTTTCAAAGCCTTCCACCGTTCGTTAATCCAAGTTGTGTGCTAAAAGTTATGCCCATTATATTGGGCACTGCGGGTCCGGCGCGATCCGCCGTGCGAAGTGGATGTCACCTGCACGACCACATGGCATAGTTAGTAGCATTGTTAAGGTCCCGCGAAGTGTCGCTAGTAGGCTCTTGTTGCGCGATCGCGCATCGGCGCTGAAGTTATTTAAGTCTTCTCTTATCTTCATGTTTTAAGAGGGTGTTTTATTTATCCTTTCCCCATCTCACAAGCCTAACCCATAACTATTAACATCCCCCATTCATATCCAAAGGGATTTTTGGATAAGTTACAACAAACTCTTCTTCTCTTCATCCCCAACACTTCAAGAAGCAAAATCTAAGGTTAATTCTCAAAGTTTCTTTCCTAAGTTCTTCGTCAAAAGGTATGTTTGAACACTCTGTACTTCAAAATACTCATACAAGGTTCATGTTCTATTATTCATATTTTCTAAATTATGATTTGAGGCAAGGATTTGAGAGATGATTTCATGAAAATTGATTACAAATGTTCCTCTGTTGTTAATTGTGTTCAAATACTTTATGATGATTCCGGAATTTGGATTGTTTATTTTGAATGGGTGAATTGTCTCATATGATCTTGAAAAGAATTTTTCTATAAATAATTTTTTTTGAAATCTTTGAGTCTTTCAAAAGCTTTGGTTTAAAATGATGAACAAAAGGGTAATATTATGTCCTTGTTAAATGCTAATGATTTTACATTTTATATGTTGTCTTATAACTTGGAAAGACTTGGATGTTGGCATTGAAAGGAATGTCTTAACATAAATAAGTCTTTAGTTTTAAAGGATGAGTTAAGAGTTTTAAATGGCTATCGTCTATGAAATTGGCATGGTTAGAACAGCTTGCAAGTCTTGGTATGACGATACCAATGAGAATATGCCTTATTCAGATAACTCTTACTAAATAGAAACTTGTAAATGTTTTAATTGGGGGCTTAAAAAAAGTTTGGTACTATCACCGAGAAGGTGTAAATTCCTTGTGACTCATCACCCAAACCGCGTTTGTCGATGTGGAACGTCCCTGTCCTGAAATATGGATAACCACGGTAGGTTGTTAAATCAGAGCAGCCTTTACAGTCTTTTATTTGGAGAGTTTGGTTTGCCAGATTATTATACTTCTCAAATCCATGTGGCATACATGGATGAGGGGCCTCGGTCGGGCGGAGGCTAGACCCATATAGCACCTGGTTCGCATTATATAGTTGAATACTACCTTACTCAGGACTAATGATTTTTTAAGTTCTATGTCCATATGTTTTGGGTCAGAACTTATGATTTTGCCTTTCTTTTATGGTTATGTATAATATATGTATATTGTTTATCCTTTTCCCTGGTTGCATGCCAGTATCTGTTGTATTGACCGTCCTTAGATGCTACATTATTTCATGATGTAGAATCGGAGATAGAAGTCCGTGGTTCCGGGAAATAGTGGATCATTGAGCGATAACAATCATAGTTGTGGTGAGCTTTCCATCTTTCAGAAAGCAGACTTTTCTTTATCAGTCTTCCCATTTATTTCATAGTATGTCGGGGGCCATGTCCCGATGTAGACATAGTTCTTTTGTTAGTAGATGTTTTGTATTTGGATTTGGTTTTCTAATTAAGAGTTGAATTGGTTTTTCCTCTTTTGAATTCTCTCGAAGGTTAATTGAAATGGGCCATACTTTCCGCATTGTTATTTAAATAAATATTTATATTGGATTAGTCGGGTTAAACATATTGGTTGGTGCTCTCAGGCCTAATGGGGTTTTGAGTGTCATGTCAAGTCTATGGTGGGGTTTATGTAACACCTAAAAAAAACTGAACTAAGATTGAACATGAGAGAAGGACAAACTACGGAGGGGGTCCACGGGCTGTGAAGAAGACCACGACCGTCACCCTGCCCATGGTTGTGCACCCAACAAAAGGTGAAAGACCACGGACCACTAGATGGTCTGTGGAGCTCCACACGGGCCGTGAAGGGGACATCGATCCAACATGGCTACTTTGAAGGACCACAGACCACTAGACGGTCCATGGAGCTTCACACGAGCCGTGAAGTGGCTCGTGAAAGAGGCTTGAAAGACTTTGAGGTTTGGATCAACTTCTAACGACTATATCTTTCAGCACATAATTATTTAGGTGGACCATGACCTATCAAATTAAAGGTCTTTGAGTCCTCTTTCCAACGCCACCAAGTTTGCCTGATTCCCAGCCCAGAGTAAAAATATATGCTTGTTTTAGTGAAACCCTGTAGGCCAGAGCATCTTCACGACCCACTTGACGGGCCATGGTGTTCTAAATGGCCCGTGAAGCCTGTCTTGAAGTCACTTCGTCAGCTTTTAAGTGATTTTCACCCCCAAATTCACTAGTTAAGCACCACAGACGTCTAAACGGTTTGTGAAGCTCCACACGGACCGTGAAGTCATTCATAAACGGGACTTGTCAGATTTAGAGTTTAGGGTCAACTTTAATCAACAATATCTTTCAACACAAAATGCA
This sequence comes from Solanum infundibuliforme, assembly GCA_029582565.1. Taxonomy (NCBI): domain Eukaryota; kingdom Viridiplantae; phylum Streptophyta; class Magnoliopsida; order Solanales; family Solanaceae; genus Solanum; species Solanum infundibuliforme. The sequence goes on from JAJOOG010031171.1 coordinate 12,262, forward strand.
TTAGGTGGCCCACAACCTATCAAATTAAAGATCTCTGAGGCCTCTTTCCAACGCCACAAAGTTTGCCTAATTCCATACTCGGAGTAAAATTTTATGCCCATTTTAGTGAAGCCCTGTCAGACAGGGCATCTTCACGAGCTGCTAAACTGGCCTTGGTCATCATGATGGCTCGTGAAGCCCATTTTGAAGTCACTTCGGCAGCATTTAAGTCAGGGTCGCATTAGACTTTTCTCCTATGCATTTGGTACTTAAATTATGTCGTTTAATGCTTAAACTACGTTGTTTTACTCAGTCTAAGCTTAGTAAACTAGTCACAAACTACCTAAAACTCTCACTCTCCTAAGATCGTCTAACTTAGAAAGAAAAGAATAGAAAGAGGCGACAATTTCTTCCAAGAACAAACAGAGGTTTTCTTTAAGTTTAACCCCGAAATCCAAAGGATTTCTCCGTTGTTTTCGTCACCAAGTATGTGGAATTTCACCAGTGGGTTCCTTTCACCCATTAGGTTCCTATAATTTAGTCAGTTCTTCGATTTCTCATAAACTATTCCGACCTAGGGTGTCTAGATTTTGAAAATTTATTGTGATTTTAGCTGTTATAGTTTCCATGATCTAAATAACATTGGTGTAGTTCCATGCATAGAACTCAGAACCTAGCTTGTGTAAATTGATCATACTTCATGAATTATAGTTGATAAGCAAATTAGACAGAAAACCATGCTTCAAAATTCAAATACCATATCTTCAGTATATATGTTGCATTCTCAGTTAGCATATCAATACTTTTAGCTACTCAGTATTTCAGTGCATTTTAGCTTTTCATATTCAGTTAGGAGTAGACTTAGCACCGAGTTGGACCAAGGTTCAGCGTACCCTTAAGTCCTAGAAGGACGTGCCCGTGTAGATTTATAAGTCCTCTATGTTGGGCATCAACTTTAGTGATCACGCCACAGTTATGCCTCTATACACTTGGCAAGGTATATTGAGTCCTCTCGATGGGGCGTATACATCGAACTCCATGTTTAGCTCACGTGGTTTATGTCGATTAATAGGACCTCCCACGGTCAAACTCTTATTGCATTAACCATGCTTTCAGAATTTACATCAATATACAATTCAACATGTTATCTTCATGATTAGTACTTGGTCATTGCATCCAGTTTAGTTTTCAGTTATACTTCAGTACAATTTATTTCTTTGTTCAGCTTATATATGTATATATATATATATATTGTTCATCTTAGCATATCTTATCCTACTGCTCAGTACATTCGAAGTACTGACGCATACTTTTGCGCTACATTATTTTATGATGTAGGTTCAGGCGTTCATCATCCAGATCACGCTTAGTTTGACTCCCAATCCGAATTCAATAGTTTCAGTAGTGAGTCCTTATACTTCGAGGACAATAGACATGCTTTACTTTTCCTTCTTTATTTCAATTTTCAGTCTTGTTAGAGTTAGATGGGGGCATGTCCCAGCAACTCAATTCAGTTAGAGGCTATTCAGACATAGAAGTAGATTCGGCTCGAATTGTTAAGTGTTGTTGCAGTCATCACTAAACTCTTATTATATCTTATATATTTGGACTTGTTGGGTTTTCCTCGTTTCAGATATCCACTATTTTTGGATTCTGAATAGTACATGATTTACTTATTTATTTTTTAGTATTCTTGTTATATGCCAGTCTCAGGGTTAGCTAGGGGTCACTCATGATCCTAGGTCCCATGTTACATCTAGGGGATAGCCTCGAGGCGTGACAAAATTGGTATCAGAGAATCAGGTTCTAGAGTCCTAGGGTGTCTGAAAGACGCACTAAGTAGAGTCTATTTCATGAGTGTGAAGTGCGCCACACCTATAGAGAGAGGCTACTAGGTGTTCTAAGAAAAATTCACTTCTTTTATTATTCCTATTGTGCGTTAAATGTGATTCAAATTCTCCTTTCTAATCTGTCAGTATGTGTTTCAGATCTTGCCTCATCGCAGAGCTAACACACAGAATGATAAAGCATGCAACGCTAATGCAGTTCCTCTAGTCCCGAACTAAGAGGTTACGAATGCAGAGTTCTGTAATGCGATCCAACTATTGGCCCAGATCTGTAACACCCCATATTCGAAACAGACCAAAATGCAGATTTTGAGAAGTTGCAAGTGCAACCCACGGTTGCCATCCACGGACCGTAGGTCAGACCACGGCCCGTGCTGGTGGTCCGTGGTTCACCACTGAAACCCCTCACAGACCCAGCTTAGAAAATTTACTAAGTCCCGACTCACGGACAGACCCACGGTCCGTAGATCAGACCACGGTCCGTGGTCTGTGTCCGTGGATCGAGACCTCATTTACCCAGTCTCTGACACAAACTACGGTCGACCAGCACGGACCGTCAATTTGATCCACGGTCCGTAGGTCTGACCGTAGATGAGGGTTAGCAGCTAGTTAGATGAAAATCATTGATGGGTCAACTTTAGATGGTCATAAATCTTAGTACAAAATGAATTAGGTGTCGCATAACATATGATATGATAGATAATTGAATTATCTTTCCAACGCCACCGAGTTTGCTAAATTCCGACCTCCGAGTAAAAAGTTAAGCTCGTTTTAGTGAAGCCCTGTCGGGAAGACTCGACCTACGGACCCAATCGACAGACCGTAGATTGAGTGACGGACCGTAGGTCCAATCCGTCAGTCACTCCGACAACAATTAAGTCAGGAGTCTTTGGTCTTTTCCTACTTCGTTTAACCCTTAAGATACGTCGTTTTGACCCTAAATCATGAGGTTTTAATCAGTTTAAGCCTAGAAACATAACTATAACTTATCCAAGTCAATTCATTAATCAAAATCTTAGAAAATTAGAATCAAGAGAGGAGAAAAAGGTCAAGAACCCTAGTTCAAGAACGCAACAAGGTTCCATCAGTTCCAGCCCCGAAATCAAAAGATTTCTCTGTGGAATTCGTTACCAGGTATGTGGGATTTCACTAGTGGGTTCCTTTCGCCCATTAGGTCCCTAGAATTCAGTCAGATTCTTGATT
>JAJOOG010031173.1:0-11436 GCA_029582565.1 Solanum infundibuliforme
AGTATTATATTATATTAAGTAGTATATTTAGTATACATTATAAGTATTCTACTATGATAGATAGTACATACTATATAGTGTGTATGTTTTTTTTTTTTTTTGTATTTGATATACATTTTAAGTATATTTAGTTATAATATATATATATATATATATATACAACTAATTTTTGGGTTCGGCCCGGTTCGGGAACTCGGTAACAAATTTTCTAGTGGGCTAGGCTGGCCCAATCCGATCATGTAGACATGCTTACCTTACCAACACTTGCAAACTAATCGGACAACAACAAATCAAAGACTGATCAATAGACGACGAAAACAACAACAACAAACTAAACCACTGCTCCTATTGATTGTCGTACTATTTTGTTGCAAGATATAACTTCCAAATTTTTTCTAGGAATTTACATATATTCTGCTCGGTGCGAATGCCGCACTTGAAATATGTCAATCCATATCATGTTGCCTCTAATGTTTCAATCTCCTCCGGATCACCAATAGCTTTTCTTGTAACTAAAATTCTTGGAATATCAGGAACATGAGTGTCCTAAAATGGTTTCCACTATAAAGCAGATGAAGCAATCATAGAATCACTTTTTCTTGTCCAACCCACCTTGAGAGAATAGAAGAATCAATAGTTCATCCTTAAACAAAAAAGTTCCAATGTTTAAATACATGAGATTTGATATTTCGTTTGGAATCCTTCAGAATTCATAATTACAAAAGTATACAACGACCTTGACAAAAAAAAATTCGAAAGCAATTAATCATTATCAAAAGCAATTAATCATCATCAAAAAACCTTTATCTAGGCTCGAATCCTGAAATATGGGTGTTCTTCAATATCGTTCTTCTAACAACTTTGAACCTCATTAGGTAAGGTCAAATTATGAGTGAATGTAACGATCGGGTTCTGTCGTTATAAAAAAGCCAACGGAGAAAAATTTTGGGTCGGAAAACTTTTTCATAGTAACTTGGAATTTTTCAACCTAGTCCAGATTTGGACGAAATCGGAGTCATTAAAGTCTAGAGAAGTATGGTAGCAATTGGGTGATTTAATTATGATTTTTATTACATGAGTAGATAGAGAAGTCGTTAAGGAACCCGTGCGACTTTACGAAATTGAATTCTGGTGAGTAAAACTCCCGAAATTGTTCTTAGCGTAAACGCGTAGTTTCTGAGTGTCGTTGATTGAAGGCGTGATGTGAAATGGGGGTATTTGAATTATTAAAATAGCTCACTGTTTCATGCAAGCCGCTTTGGAGGGGATTTTTGCCGCCAGGGCGGGGTCGCTGTAGCGGGGCAGACGTGACTTAAAGTCATAAATAAACCCCAAAAATGTTCAGACAAATTACAAAATGCCTCCCCCAATGTACCAAACTCCAGCTCCACTTTACCAAAATACCCCCTCGAACTACCAAGCTCCACAACCAAATTATCAAACCAACTCGTATCCCAGATATCAAGCCCCCCATCCGAATGCTCCAAATTATCGCCAAACGCCTCCCCCTCAACAAGGCAATTTCAATCCCTCCCGTCCTAGATTTGAGAAGAAGCCTGCTATAATTTTTACTTCGCTTATTGAAAGCCGAACAAAGCTATTCGAGTGATTAACTATATCAAGATATGTTTATCTAGTGGGACCCAAGCCGGTTGACACTGGCTCAAAGTTTTACAGACCTGGCCAGAGGTGCGCATATCACTCCAATAGTGTTGGATATGATACCGAGGACTATATCAACTTGAAGAGTAAAATCCAAGACCTAATTGACCAGAACGTGGTCTCTCTTCAGACAGTCGCGCCCAATATTAATAGTAATCCTTTGCCAAATCATGGAGGTGTCACTATCAATATGATAGAGACAGATGATGACTGGTGCGTGATGAAGGTAATAGTTCCGATTGCTCCTGATGAACTAGAAAGAGCTATAGCTTCGTTGAGCATTAGAGAGAAGAAAGAGTTTGTGATTCTGACACCCGATAAGACTGTTGCCTTGGTGTCGAGAGAAACTCTTACCCGACCAAAGTTTTTGATTGAAACGGCTGTTACTCAAGGCATGACCAGATCTGGCAGGTGCTACACACTAGAAGAATTGTCCCAAAGGAGGCAGAAAAAGGATCAGACTAAAAGGCCGATTAGTGAAGCTGAAGCCGAAGAGTTCTGGAGGAAAATGCATCCGAAAAATTATTCAATTGTGAGGCATTTGGAGAAGACACCAGCTCAGATTTCTGTATGGGCTTTGTTGATGAGTTCACAACTGCATAAGCAAGCGTTGATGAAAGCTCTGGATGATACTTATGTGCCCGTGGGTACCAACAGTGACAATCTAGCAGCCATGATAAACCAGGTCATCCGAGGACATCGAATTAGTTTTGGTGACAGCAGGATGCAGAACAAAGCTTTGCATGTCACCACTATGTGTCGAGACAAAATAATAAATTGCATCTTGGTCGATGACGGATCCGATTTTAATATTTGCGCACTTTCGACTCTGAGGCAGCTGAAATTTGATTTGGGAAAGCTTCACCAGAACCAAGTCAGTGTGAGGGCTTTTGATGGAGTGCAAAGAGATACATTGGGTGCAGTGAATTTGGATCTTCAGGTGGGTCATGTGAAATTCAACGTCGAGTTCCAGGTGTTGGATATCAACACCAGTTATAACCTGCTTCTAGGAAGACCGCTCATTCACATGGCAGGGGCTGTGCCTTCTACCTTTCACCAACTGATGAAATTTGTTTGGAAGGACCAGGAATTGGTCATTCATGGTGAGAGGAGTCATTCCGATGGGTATGCGCCGATCGTTCACGAGGTTCGAGGTTGTGATTTCTACACGGTGGAGTTGGTAAATACCACCGGTGATGATTTGGCTCCACAACTTCATATGCCTGCCGTATACAAGATGATTGCTACTGTCATGCTCCAGAATGGTTTCGAACCAGATTTCGAATTGGGGAAGCACTTTTAAGGAATTTTTGAGCCTATTCAAATCCCCGCCAAATGAGCAAAGTTTGGTTTGGGGTATGTCCCCACAGATGCTGATAAAACATAGATGAAGAACAAAAGTGTTGATCAAGCGTTGGCCAAGCCAATTTCTCATCTGTACCAGTCGTTCCAGATACGAGGATTTGTCAATGATGATTGTCTCGAAGAAGGAATCTGGGGCCTTTTTGAGGAGATTGATGTAGTCATCGAGGAAGAGACTGGGACGTCGGGCATCCATGATGCAGATCTTGAGGAGTAATTGCAAAATTGGACCTCCACACCACTCTTGATTTCCCACTCATCTGGGTAGAAATGACATGTGTTTTGTTTGTTTTTAAATTTGGTGGTAGTTTGGAAGAGGTCCGAAACCCACCCTTTATGCAGTTTTTATCTGTTTGAAGTTTTGAAATTCCCTTGTGATGTTTAAAAAGACAAAATAGCCCTCAGCCATGGCCAAAGTTTGTGTTTGTTTTTCAATTTAAATGAAAGCCTCTTTTATCAAAAATTTATTTACTTATCTGTTTATATTTTGCTTTTCTAACTTTGTCTGTTTATGCTTTCAGTAATAATAATTTAAAACCTGCCAATGTCATGTTATGTCATGAACCGAGTGAACAAAATGAGGCAGGTGATGATGTGTGCGAGGAGTATGAAGAAGGAAATGAGGTACCCGAACATGTTACTGAAGAGTTTCGACAATTTGAGAATCAACACAAGCCGAATTTAGAAGAAACTGAAACTGCGAATCTCGGAGATGAAGAATGTGTTAAAGAAGTAAGAGTAAGCGTACATCTGACTGAAGATCAAAGAAGGGACCTGGTTCGTTTACTTAGAGAATATATTGATGTATTTGCCTGGTCTTACGGAGATATGCTAGGGCTGAGTACGAATATGGTGTCCCACAAGCTGCTGATTAATCCAGATTTCAGTCCAGTAAAACAAAAAACTCAAAAATTCAAGCCAGAGTTGAGTTTGAAGATCAAAGAGGAAATTACGAAACAGATTGAGTCCCAAGTAGTGGAAGTGACACAATATCCGACTTGGTTAGCCAACGTTGTTTTGGTCGCCAAAAAAGACAGAAAAAATCAGAATTTGTGTCGACTACAGAGATCTCAACAAAGCAATCCCGAATGATAATTTTCCATTACCAAACATTCACATTTTCATTGATAACTGTGCTAAAAGCATGAGATGCAGTCATTTGTGGATTGTTATGCGGGTTACCACCAGATCCTGATGGACGAAGAAGATGCAGGAAAGACAACTTTCATTACGCCTTAGGGTGTATATCATTATTGGGTAATGCCGTTCGGTCTCAAGAATTCTGGTGCTACTTATATGAGGACTATGATAACCATTTTCCATGATATGATTCATAAGGAGATTGAGGTGTATGTAGATGATGTCATAATCAAATCCCGCTAGAGTTTGGATCACTTGACTCACTTGAGGAAATTCTTTGATCGTCTACGCCGATACAATTTGAAGTTAAATCCCACCAAATGTGCTTTTGGAGTCCAGCTGGCAAGTGATTAGGGTTTATAGTCAGTAGAAGAGGCATTGAGCTTGATTCTTCTAAGATCAAATCGATTCAAGAGTTGCCTCCTCCGAAGACCAAGAAAGAGGTGATGAGTTTTCTGGGAAGGTTGAACTACATTAGTCGGTTCATAACTCAATCCACCGTGGTATGTGAGCCCATCTTCAAGTTGTTGAAAAAAGATGTCTTGACCAAGTGGACCGGAGAATGTCAAACTGCTTTTGATGCCATCAAGAACTATTTGTCCAATCCACCGGTGTTGGTTCCTCCACGTGAAGGAAGTCCTTTGTTGCTATATTTATTTGTCTCGGAAAATGCATTTGGATGCGTGCTTGGTCAACATGATGAGACTGGGAAGAAGGAGCGAGCCATTTATTATTTGAGCAAGAAATTCACTCCATACGAGGCTCGTTACACTATTTTAGAGAGGACATGTTGTGGTTTGACCTGGATTGCTCAGAAGTTGAGACATTATTTGTCTTCTTATACCACATACCTTATTTCTAAGATGGACCCGTTGAAGTATATTTTCCAGAAAGCAATGCCAATTGGGAAGTTGGCGAAATGGCAAATGCTTTTGAGTGAGTTCGATATCGTATATGTGACCCAGAAGGCGATAAAAGCACAAGCCTTAGCTGATCATCTTGCGGAGAATCCAGTTGATGAGGAGTATGAGCCGCTCAAGACGTATTTTCCCGATGAAGAAGAAGCATTTGTGGGTGAAGATATTTCTGAAGCATATCCTGGTTGGAGAGTGTTCTTTGATGGAGCAGCGAATCACCAAGGGAAAGGTATCGGAGCAGTCTTAGTGTCAGAATTCGGTCAGCATTATCCTATGGTGGCTAAACTCCGTTTTGATTGCACAAACAACATGGTTGAATACGAAGCTTGCATCCTCGGTCTGAAGATGGCTATCGACATGAATGTTCGTGAGCTTCTAGTTATTGGAGATTCAGATTTGTTGATTCATCAGGTTCAAGGAGAATGGGCAGTGAAGAACCCGAAGATCTCACTGTATGTGCGATATGTACAGAAGTTGTGTAAAAGATTTCGCAAGATCGAATTCAGACACACTCCCAGGACACAGAATGAGTTAGCCGATGCCCTTGCCACCATCGCATCAAAGATTAAACATCCAGATACAAGTTATATTAATCTAGTGGATATCGAGGTAAAGGAGCAGCCTGTCTATTGTTCACATGTTGAAACGGAACCAGATGGTTTGCCTTGGTATTTTGACATCAAGAAGCATTTAGAGACCGGGACTTATCTGGAGAATGCGATGTTCAATCAGAAGAAGTCAATACGCCGTATCGCCCTCAATTTCTTTGCATGTGGGGAAATCCTTTATAGGAGGACTCCAGATTTAGGTCTTCTCAGATGTGTCGATGCTACTGAAGTTGCGAAGCTTTTGGAACAGGTACATGCTGGAGTTTGTGGTACTCATATGAATGGACTTACTCTGGCAAAGAAAATCCTTAGAGCCGGTTATTTTTGGATGACTATGGAGCATGATTGTTGCAATTTTGTGTAGAAATGCCATAAATATCAAGTGCATGATGATTTGATTCGAGTGCCGCCTTATGAACTCAATGTTATGAGTTCACCTTGGCTGTTTGTAGCTTAGGGCATGGATGTCATTGGTCCAATAGAGCTAGCCGCCTCTAACGGACGCAAATTTATTTTGGTTGCCATTGACTACTTTACCAAGTAGGTAGAGGCAGCTTCGTATAAATCGGTGACCAAGAAAGTTGTAGCTGATTTTGTATGCAACAATTTAATATGTAGGTTTGGAGTACCAGAATCTATCGTTACTGATAATGGAGCGAATCTCAACAGTCACTTGATGAGAGAGATATGTGAACAATTCAAGATTACTCACCGAGATTCGACCGCCTATCATCCCTAAATGAATGGAGTTGTAGAAGCCGCCAACAAGAACATAAAGAACATTCTGAAGAAAATGATTGATAACCGCAGAGGTTGGCATGAGATGCTGCCGTATGATTTGTTGGGTTATCGAACGACTGTCAGTACGTCGATTGGAGCTACTCCATACTTGTTATTATATGGAACAGAAGCAGTCATACATGTCGAAGTCGAAATACCTTCATTGAGAATCATCTAAGAAGCTGAATTGAGTAATGCTGATTGGGTTCGCAAGCGGATTGATCAGTTAACATTGATCGATGAGAAGAGAATGGTTGTTGTTTGTCATGGTCAAATTTACCGACAGAGAATAATTCGTGCTTTCCACAAGAAAGTAAGAGCCAGGATATTTGAAGTCAATTAGCTGGTCCTTAAACGCGTTTTCCCTCATCAGGATGAGTATAAAGGGAAATTTACACCAAATTGGCAAGGACCCTACATGGTTCGCAAAGTGTTATCAGGGGTTGCCATGGTCCTGTCGGAGATGGATGGCACCGAATGGCCGAAACCAATCAACTCAAATGCTGTCAAAAGATACTATGTGTGAAGTTTCAGTATGTTTTTCTTTGTATGCGTTTTATTTGCTTGCAATCACTTTGTTTAAAATTTTATCCCTTTGTATTCGAACTACATAGGGCTTGAATTCTCCTTGGGAGATACGTAGGCGGCCTATGTCAGTCTCGGTCACCCCTCTATCCCTTTTTAAATATTTTCTTTTGTGTTTGAACTACGTTCGACCTAAATTCTCAAGAATGAGATGCGTAGGCGGCCTATGTCGGCCTCGGTCAGTCCTTTGCTTAAATTTTCTTTTTTTTGTTAATCTTTGAGGGGGAACTACGTTTGACCTGATTCCTGCCTCAACGGGATACGTAGGCGCCACAACGGCTCGGTCATATCTCTCGTAAGATTTCTATTTCTCTTTACAATAGAAATTGGGACAGAAATTTTGAAAGGAACTCAAAAATTCTCAGGAAGAAGATATCTCCAACATAGTCAAGACTGAAGTTATATTGAGAGCTGTAACTGGTACACAATTTTTGAGAGGATGTCAAAAATTCCATAGTATGTTCATCAACAGTTAAAGACACGTCAAGACAGTTAACTGGGACATAAATTTTTGAAGATGATCTCAAAAATCTCAATAAGGGTCATCGGCAGTTTAGAGCAACTTTGAATACTTCCCAACAAATAATCAGATAGACCTCGAAGCATCATCCTCAAAGTCGTTCATTAAGCTTGACGTGACATGACACTTGGCAGTGACCTTTTCCAAAACATTACTTTTGAAAATCTATTTTCTTAAAAACTTCTATTTCATATTTCAATTATTTTTGCATAAAAATGTTTTGTCTTATCTATTAAGAAGCGGGAGATCAAAAAATTTAACCGGAGATAGCAAAACAAGGAGCAGACAACCGAATAGATCAACACAGATCAGCTCATTTTTAAACTGATAATTTTTCTGTGGATGCAGGTCTATAGGTTGCCTCAAAATCAACATATTACTCCATTCAATGAATATGGAGAAGTAAAAAGGGCGAAAATTTCCCCAAAATTGACATTTTTTGTGGATGCAGGAAAAGTTTCATGCTTCTTATACCAAAGAATTGGGAATATGAGTAGCATATCTCATTCAAATTCTCAGCCAAGTGAGGATCATAAATGAACATTGCAACTATGTTCGGAGATGGAATAAACAAAAGCCACAAAGAGAGCAATATTATTATTTTCCAGGAACTAAAGATACCTGGAAGACGTTTATATGCACTATATTATCAGTTATGATAATGTTCTTACCCTGAAGGTCATTTTTAGTTATATTATAGATTGAGACGATACCACCATCCAAAAGATACCCAGAATATCACATATATTGCTTGGTGAAGCATTATCTTCGTTCGGTATCAGGGAGGCATCGTCAAAGATTCATGCATTGCAAGAGAAGAGATTCACGCATTACAGGAGAAAGAAGTCATGCATAGCAAGAGAAGGAAATCATGCATTGCAGGAAAAATTGTCATGCATTTGCGAAAAAAAGAGAGTCATGCATTGCAAGAGAAGATTCATGCATCGCGGGAAGAAGAAATCATGCATTGCAAGAGAAAGATTTATGTATCGCAAGAGAAGGAAATCATGCATTGCAAGAGAAAGATTCATGCATAGCAAAAGAAAAATCCATGCATTGCAAGAGAAGATTCACGCATCGCGGGAAAAAAATTCATGCATCGCGAAAGGAGGAGTTATACATCGCAAGATAAAGATTCACCCATCACAAGAAGATCAACATCGACTGCATCATTTTTCTTTGCAAAAACGACATCAAGAGAACTGTCAACGTACTGCATCAGCCTATTTTATTACTTCGATATCAAAGAAAGAGTATATTGAAGATTATATTGCAAATATAATCCACAAACTTTATTTGCTTTACGTCAAACTAGAGGAAGCTGACGTCAAGTGTCCAAGGAAAACAATTAAGTGTCAACATGGTGCGGACGACATCAATTAGGATACAACACAACGTGGAACCTTCTCTTAGCAGCGAACTGGGACATAGTCCAAAGAGGAGTGCCAAACTCTTAGGACGCGAGCAGAGGAACGACTTCCACCACAATCAAACCACACCCCTTTTGGCGTCTTTATATGATAAAATTTTCAGCTTGTGTTTTCTTACTTTAAAAGCATTTTAGATAGAGTTGAGTGTTTGTTGTTGATTTTTTTTTTTAGAAATAATATGCAGGTTACTTTAATTATATCTTGATTTTATTTATTCATTTTTGTAGTAGTAAGAAAAATCATAGATTTTAAACTCTTCTGCTTAATTCATTAATTAGTAGAGTTCGTTGTTTTGGTTTTCTTCCAAGTGTTTCGTCAGGCCACTTTAAAAAAGTCCAAATATCTTAGTTAGAGTTTTCGTTCTGCATTAGCACGCTGGTATATTTGATGTGTAATTTTACTTAGCTCTATCTATTTTTATCTAATATAATATCGTTTAAAATCGAATGTCTTACTAATCTTTTACCTTTCTTTATTTTCATGAACCCCCTTTGTTTGAGTCCATTGGACTCCCTTCTATCTCTTCCCTTTGCATTTCGAATGTGTCATGGAGTCCCGAACTCAACATTATCGAGTTGAGCTCATCATCTCGAGAAATTAGAAGCTGAAACAGGTCTCGAAAAGCCCAAAAGGGGGTTGTATACAACTATATACATCGATACACAGCTCAAACACGCAAAAATACAGGGCGAAAGCAAAACACAGGTGTTCGGAAGCAAGAGATACATGAAAAGAGCTGATATACGCTGATATACACTAATATACAGCCGGTGTATACAAAAAACGGGATTGGGTTAAAACCCAAAAATTTGCAGCGAAATTGTCCCAAAAAGGTTATGTTTGACTAATTTTGTTTAACTCTATAACTCTAGAACTATTAATTAATTTACTTAGATCCCCAAAAGATGAGTTATTTTCTTTATGTTGGTTTACCTTTAAAACATCTTTTGTGTTCATTTATTTTATGTCTAGTACACCGATCAAATTTTTATGTCCTTAATTAAGTATATTTGTTCTTAAAAAGATATGCTATTTAATTAATCACTTTTTTTTTTACTCATTAAAAAAAATGTGTTTTTTCTTTACTCTATCACTTTTTCAAAAGTTAGTCAAAACTTTGGTTCCTTTTCATTTTTAATTAATTTAAGATAGTCTTCATGCTTTAATTTATCAAATTGGTTCAAATTATTATTTTTTAAAACAATTCAAATAGGTTTAATTAGTGTAAATTTGTTTAAATTCTTTACCCATAATTTAATTGAAATGTTTCAATTAAAGTTCCCTTAGCTTGAAAAAAATAGAAAAAAAAATACGTCATTTATTTAATCGTTTTTTTTTCAAAATTAATCAAATATTATGAATTATTATTTTCTATATTAAATCATTTTTTCTAAGAAATAGTCAAAATATAATTTAGTCAAGTCGCAGGTCAACCACATGTTAGCGGACACTTCGAATGCTTAAACCCTTCTCGAAGTGTAAATTGAACCCTGAACCCTGAACCCTCTTAGGTATTTTCAAATGATTTTTTTTTCTGTTTAAATCTTTGAAAATTATAAGTTTTCTTAATTTCTTTAAAAAATTAAGTGGCGACTCTTTTCTAAGTATTTTTCTCAAATTATTTTATACTTGGAACGTTTCAAAAGTGATTTTTTAAAGATAGGAAAATTACGGCATAACAGTATGGTTGGGTCCCAGTTCGGAAGTTGGAGTCAAATTCCGATTTGAAAATCGAATCTTGGGTCGAAAGTCGAGTCGAGTTGAGTCTCGTTTTGAAATTTGGGTCCCTCATCGATTGTTAATTGTCGAGGTTGGGTCCTAATTTGAAAGTCGAGTTTTTATTCGACCGTGAGAGTCGAATCTCGAATTGATCGATTGTGTCTAAGTTTGAATGTTGAGGTCAAGTCCTGGGTCAGATATTTGGTCTCGGATCAGAGTCGGATCCCAAGTCCAGGTTCAAATATCGATTCAGAAGTCAGACCTGGTTCGGGAGTCTGGTCAATTCCCAAAGTCATATCTTGGTTTGATAATTGGGCTCTGGTTCGGGTGTCAGTTCTCAGATCGGCATCAGGTCCCATGTCGGGGGTCCAGATCAAGTCTGGAATTAGACATTGGGGTTGGGTTCGGGGTCAAGAGTTGGGGGTCAGGTCTTGGGTCGAATGTCGAGATTGGATCTCAAATCGATTGTTGGGGTAGGGTCCTAGTTCGAATATCGAGTCACGGATCGAAAGTCAAGTCCAAGTCCTGGGTCAGATTCGTATCGGTCGTCGGGGTAATGTCCTAGTTCGAGTTTCAAGGTTGGAAGTTGAATTAATTATCATGGTTGGTTTTGCGGGTTAAATGTGATTTCTCGAAAAAGAATTTTCTACACTCTAGCCAAAAATAAAGGATATTCTCCCTCCGTCCTATTTTATGTGAGGTACTTTGACCCG
>JAJOOG010031174.1:0-15028 GCA_029582565.1 Solanum infundibuliforme
TTCCTTTAAAGTTCGGTTTTTCCTTTCCGCAATTCCATTAGATTGTGGAGAGTAAGGAGCAGTAGTTTGATGGATTATTCCATTTTCCAAACATATTTATGCAAATGGAGATTCATATTCTCCACCTCTATCACTTCTGATCATTTTGATCTTTCTATCCAACTGATTTTCAACTTCAGTTTTATATTGCCTAAATGATCTATTGCTTCATCCTTACCATTTAGCAAATAGACATAACAATATCTAGTGCAATCGTCAATAAAAGTTATGAAATATTTTTTTCCACCACGTGTTGGTGTTGACTTCATGTCACAAATGTCAGTGTGAATCAGTTCTAAGGGATATGAATTCCTTGCAACAGATTTATAAGGATGCTTAACATACTTAGATTCAACGCAAACTTGACATTTTGATTTATTGCACTCAAATTTAGGCAAAACATTTAGGTTAATCAATTTTCACAAGATTTGTTATTAACGTGTCCCAAACGTTCATGCCATAAACATTTAGACTCAAGCAAGTAAGAAGAAGCAGAATCTTTATTCATATCAACTGCAATTACATTGAGTTTAAAAAGGCCCTCAGTGAGGTAACCTTTTCCTACATACATCTCATTCTTACTTACTACAACTTTATCAGAAACAAATACACATTTGAATCCATTCTTAGTCAGAACTGGTATAGAAACTAGGTTCTTTCGCAATTCCGGAACATACGAGACCCTGTTCAAAGTCACCACCTTGCCTGATGTCATCTTTAGGAGGATCTTGCTAGTTCCTTCCACCTTTGCAACAACGGAATTTGCCATAAACAACTTCTCGTCTGTAGGTGCTGGAGTATATGATGAAAATAATTCTTTGTTGGCACAAACATGGCATGAGGCACCAAAATCTATCCACCATTCTCTTGGATTTCCAACCAACTTGCATTCTGAAAGCATTGCACAAAGATCGTCCATCTCTCCTTTGGATTCAACCAAATTTGCTTGATCCTTCTTCTTGTCCTTCTTGGGACCCCTACATTCAGTAGCCTTGTGACCACGTTTGCCACAGTTGAAGCAGCTTCCATTGAATTTCTTCTTAAGAGGATTGATCTTTGGACCAGAGGCTTTCTTTCTTTTCTTTGATTTTGTGGGATCTTCTTCAACAATATTTACTCCAGATATTGCTGAATTACCACGTGACCTCTTTTCTGCGGCCTTGTTGTCCTCTTTGATTCTCAGCCTTACCATGAGATCTTCAACAATCATCTCCTTGCGTTTATGTTTCAAGTAGTTTTTGAAGTCCTTCAACAGTGGAGGTAACTTCTCAATAATGGCAGCCACTTGAAAAGCATCATTCACAACCAATCCTACATTAAAGATTATGTGAGTATTAAGAATAAACTTAATATTTCCAACATAGGTATTAAATAAATTTATACCTTCAGAAAGGAGATAATGGATTATGACCTGCAATTCTTGAACTTGGGTGACGACGGTCTTACTGTCTATCATCTTATAGTCCAGAAACTTTGCCACAATAAACTTCTTCATTCCAGCATCCTCTGTTTTGTACTTCTTTTCTAAAGCATCCCAGATTTCTTTTGAGGTTTTGACATTACTGTACACATTGTACAGATCATCCTGTAGGCCACTCACAATATAATTTTTACACAAAAAATCAGAATGTGTCCATGCTTCTGTTACCAAGAATCGTTCTTCAGGCGGAGTTTCATCCGACATAATAGGAACGTTCTCATTAATGAACCTCTGCAGACTCAACGTAGTTAGATAGAAGAACATCTTTTGCTGCCATCTCTTGAAGTCGACTCCAGAAAACTTTGTAGGTTTCTCAGCCGGTGCTAGGGCAACAGTTGAACGATTGTGTGCAACCGATGTTGTTGCAGCACTTACTGTTCCAGCATTTACTTGACTTGAATTAGTCAATTTTCTGTCACAAATGGCAGAAAATTTAGTATGTGAAATACTACCAGTAAAGAATAAATCCTTACATAGACTGTTTCTGATTTAACGATAAAGTTTTTATGTTCTTTTAATCGTTAATCGAATGAATTTTAAAAATTCAAACAGAGTAGAAAACCATAAAGGTTTTAATCTCCAGAAACCTCAAATACAGAAACTAATAAATTTCTTAAGATTATTATCTCCTGTATTTAGGTTAGTCAAAAATACAGAAACAAAAAGTAGATGAAATGGACAGAATGATTTTAATCCGAGTCCACAGAAACCACTGTGTTTCCTTAAGAAATTTAATCCCCTCACTGTACCCGAGGTTGCAGATTAATTCCTCCCAAGATAAAACGGATTAACCTGTTAAAGAAGTAGCGGTACCTCAAACTTCAATAGCTTCAGCGAACGCAAGAACATCAACAAGAGCACACACAGACTCAGTCGATCGACAATTTTGTTTATGTAAGAAAATTTATGCAGAGAGAAAAAATTTTCAGTGTTGAAAATCGGAAAAAACATCTCTATTTATAGCCATTTACAGCAAGGAATGCGTTTGTTCAGACCCATTTTTTCCAGAATCCGAATCAATCACATCATTTTCCAAATCCGAAGCTGAATAAATCAATCACATCATTTGCCAAATCTGAAGCCGAAGCCGAAGCTGAGCGAGCGACAACGACGGCGCGAATGGACACCTTCTTCTTAACCTTTTAAGAACTAAAGGAAGTGTTTCCTAATATAAGGACAACAATTTCCTTTCTTCTACCAATATGGTAAAAATGACTTTTCATTTTCCCTCCAAAATTGGTTCCCCCACTTTCATTGGTTCTTCCTCTTTCCATTTTCTCTTTTTTATATCCCATTCACACCTTGCTAAACCCAACAATGGGGCCATAAGTTTTGGAAAGAGATACAAAATAGGTGTGAAGTTCAGGATCAAGAGAATGGAGATTACCTATCAAAGGCAAAGCTTTTGGCCCTGGTGGCAATCCCTTGTTTGAGTTACTAATGAAAAACCAAAGAAACCATAGTAAAGCTAAAATACCAAGAAAATAAGAGAAAAATACACCCTTTTGCTCAATATTGACTTCTTGCAGGGGCCATGAGAAAGAACCAAAGAGAGGTTTGAGGAATTTGAGAGACATTGTTTGAGGGAAATGAGAAATGTGATGGGAAGCACCATCAATTATTTGCATGCAACTTAGGATTAGGCATGAATAACTGACTTTCTTGGCCAGATAAGCTGTCCTATTTCACCATTTTCCTTTCATATAGAGTAGACCCTATGATTTATGGTAATGAGTATTAATAATCTTGTTGAACTTTTTGAAGTCAAAATGATAATATCAATTTTTTAAAAGATAGTTTTGGGACTCGCCATGGGGAGGTACTAATAAAACGCTTCAAGGCTTTTAGTTTTGTGAGACTTACGTCCTAAATGTTTGGTTATATGTCCTAAACACACCTGACATCCAACACTGGGGACAATGCCGGTTGAATGTGGAAGCCAACAAAGCAATTGCTTTAGGCCTCCCTAAATTGAATGCCTCAAAATTTTATTTTATATGTTATAAAAGTATGAATCAAAAAGACTTAGATTTTATATTTCTTTTTTGAAATATGATAGAAGTTACTGAAATTCTAATTCAGATTTTGTACTCTTTTCATCTCTATTTATAGGATTTTTTAAAATATTTTAAATCAGTACCAAGAAGAATGACATCTTTTCATATTTAATATAAATATGATGTTAAACCTCTCGTTTTAACCTTAATAGATAATTTATTGCTATAAATTTTTTAAATTTTATTTCAGACTACAATTTTTAAAAAAAAATATTTTTCTTTATAACGTTGTACTATCTAATCAAATGCCTTCACATGAATTAGAGAACAATAAACATTATGCAATAAAAAAATGAGGTCTCTTGTTTGTTTTTTACTTGGGGAAGGGAAAACAGAAAGGGAATTGTAAGATGAGAATCGAAACCTCACCAACAATGTGAAAATTCAAATAGTCAACAAACTGAACTATATAAATTTTTCGATAAAGTCTCATGTAGAGTTGATTATATCATTTTTTTTTACTTTGAAATGTATGAAATTAGTTTGATACAAAGTTGAGATTATTAAATTATGTGAATCTATAAAAAACTGTTTTTGTTGAGCTTCTAAATTATTAATAAGTCAAATACTTCATATTTCACTATTATTTTGGCTTATTACTATTGTTACCGTAATTGTTTTTTAGATACTATTACTTTAACTTTTATTATGATTATCATATTTTATTATATTTTTCACTATTTTAAAATTACATTTGCTTAATCTAACATTACTACTATTACCTATTGTAGTGTTCTTTAAAATGATTGTCGTTACTTTATTTCAATTTTCATACTTACTAAACTTTTTATATAATATATATTATACTATTTATTAAATTAGAAGATCAAAAGAATTAATTTAAAGGAGGAAAAGGCCATGATGTTTGTCCATTCCCAGCCCATTTACAAGCCTAAAATATTCAACAATTTGGCTATCCAAAATGCAGCCCAATTTAACCTGAATAGGCACATATGTTTCAGCCAAGTTCCCTAAACATAACCCGAATTCACAGCCCTAATCCGAGATTCACAAGTGCCACTAGACATCCCTGTCTCCTCTCTTTCCTCTGTTAAGCAAAACTCCAATATGATGCAGCCATGGACAACTTTCATCCTTCCATTTCGAGCTAAAGTTTGTCCTTGTTGAGGCGTCCAATGAAAACCTTCTTGTTTCATGCTTCAAAAACGCAACATCTGCTTTCAAATTTGAAACAATTCTCACAATTTCAGGTGATTAGATACAACAATATCTATGACAATTCAAACGGGTCTCTTGACTCGATTTTGAATAAAAATTACTTTCATCTCAATTTCCGGCTCAAGAACTTTAAGCCCTAGCTTTTAACTTTCACCTATAAATACTTGCATTTGTAGTCTATTTCAGACAAGTTTTGGAGCGGCCTCTATTGTTTCGAAAGATCATTGTTTATTCTAAAAGCTTAGCTTTATATATCTCTCTGCCTTCGGCTTTTAGCCACAACTCCAGCTTCTACACTACTTGTTTCGGCCATTGATGGTCATCTGAGATAGAGAGTAGATCTGAACCGACGATTTCCAGTTCACTGCCTCACAAACGGTAAACTCGATCGCTTTTAGTTTGTTTATCCTTTTGTTAATCATGTTTTTGCTTAGGAATCTATGTTAATTTTCTCATTATTAAGTGTTAAAAATGACAAAGGAATATATATATATATATATTTCAAAGGTCGTGGTTCGTATTGTGTGTCTATAGTTTTAAAATGATTTATGAATCTGACTCTAATCTAACTCTATTTTCTTATCGTATATTGAACTTTGCTTCGACGATTATTTCTTTTGTATTATGGAAAAACATGAACTTAGGATCAATTTTGGATTTACAAGTTTGACTGGTTTGAATCGCTGACTCAATTCATCTTTACTGGAAAGTGGAAACCATGTTAAGATTTCATTTTATGATTATATACAAGAATCATTTTTAACTAAGCTTTTAACCAACTAAATTAATTAGTAGTTTTATATAAATAATATTTTTGTTTGTCCCTATTACACTAAAATGTAATTTTTCTTTAATCTCACCCTAGGATCATGGTTACGAGATTTTGCATACTTAATATACCATAAATAAATCACTTTAAGGAGATGAAACTGACATTCTATTTATTATATGGTTAACTTTGTCGTGCCCCTCCCCATATGACTACTTTGTTTTCAGTTTACTCATCCTTATTTGCTAGAAGTTTCGTTCAGTTTGATACTTAGCCATACATGTATGCTAATCCTTATATTTTTCTTCACTTGTAAATATCGGAGCCGAAGAATTTCACTTTGAGACTCAACATCTTTTCTCAGAATTCGCATATCAGTTATCCATCCACATACTCGGAGTTTACATGTCATCTACTCATCTATGCCTTCTCAGTGCCTAAGTGGCCTAATACAGAACATAACTACTCCTTGATGAAAGTCAAGAATGACTTTTCTTATTTATAATCCTATTCTTGTTTGCACATATTTTCTCGTATGACTAACTTTATATCTATGTTTTGTGCAATTGGTTGTCAATACTTGTGTTATTTATTCATAGTCGGACATCATTATTGGTTTGCTTTAGCAAATAATAGACAACTTAGTTGGGTTATTTCTTTAGGTGTAAAGAGTTTTGAATAAGCAATTATATACACTTTTGGCTAGTTTTCTCTATAATATTGGAGTTTGGTTAATTATTTTTCACATAAAAATGAATTTGTTTGTAAAATAGCTTTTATTATTTTTCCAACAAATCCAATCTTTCTTTGAATCTTTGGGACTAGCAAGGCAGATTCTTGGCATGCAGATTGTCCGTGACAAAGAGGCCAAGAAGTTATAGTTATCACAAGAGAAGTACATTCAGAAAGTACTTTAGAGATTTAACATGGACAAAGTTAAGGTTGTCAATACACCTTTAATTATGCACTTCAAATTGAGCACTAAGCATTGTCCTTCTAGTGATGGTGAGAAGGGAGATATGAAGAAAGTTCCTTATGCTTTAGCTGTCGGTAGTTTGATGTATGTAATGGTGTGTACAAGAACAAATATTTCTCATGCTGTTGGTATTGTTAGCCATTTTTTTCTAATCCAGGAAGAGAACATTGGAATGTTGTGAAGTGAGTTATGAGATATATTGTGACACTTCTAGTCTGAGTTTGTTTTTTGTTATAGGGAATCCTATTCTTTAGCATGAACAAGATAGTGAAATAAGATTTTAAAGATCATATGTATAGTAAAAGGGTTGAAGAGAAAACAGTTGGAGTCCATGACCAAGTATCATAAAACTCTGTTTACATAAAATAGCATACTAAAAATGAACCATATAGACCTAAAACATATCATGAAACTTGCTTAAATGGGGAATTTCTTATAACCGACATACACTATGTGAGCTCATGATGTCCAACAGTTAACACTATAAGAAAAGGGTGAATAACATGGGGATTTTTCTGGGGATTAGTATGAAAATTTGCAGGAAATTAAGTTTCCTATGGATTTTCATACTAATACCTAGGAAAATCCCCATATAATTCCCACTTTTCCTGTAGTGTAACCCAGTTGGAAGGGCTGCCATATACCTTGCCAGAGTATAAGACTATATCATATCTATGTAGATCCACTAATCTGAGCCTCTCAGGGCCAAAAGGTCAACCGACAAAGCAGTGAAACATAATCGTACGTTGGTGTGTAGCTATGGGACTTGAGTTTTCTAAACCTACATCCTCTCGGTACTAAATAGTCCTCCTAAAATAACATATATTCATATAATTCTCATAGGTATGAAAACCACTTATCATCTTGAATCATACATGAGGCTAAGCTCAAAAGTCATATCTTAAAATAATATGTATTTAGGTGGTAATTCATATCATGCTTGTTTTCATGCTTAAAATCCATAAGGGTTTGAATGACCATAATAAAGGGAAAGATCTTGTGAAATTCTTGTGATTATGACTAAAAGCAAAGAGTTTGAATCCATAAGGGTTTGAATGACCATAATAGGGGTCTAGCAATCAACAATAAGAAATTTAGAAGCACGAGCTAAGAGCGTAAGAACTAGTATAGGCCAAAACAACATAAACTAGGTGGTGTACTTAGCCTCCATTGGCCTCGGTAAGACTTCAAAAGGGAACTCTTATAACATTCGAGGGAAGGAATCATAGACATAATTCATGTGAGACACCGACAAAGATTCATAAAGTATGAACGATTTATATTAAACAACGGCCACACACCATTTGAAGTTACTTGACATGGACATGAGGTAAGAATAACTCTACTATGACTTATGAGATATGAATGCTGGATTTTGAACTTATCAACTACGCTTATTATCTTGAATACTATCCTTCATCAGCTGCAACTTATAACCCTCACAAGGATACATCTGTCTACTTCTATTCAAGTTTGAGTCTAACCATATGCTCTCACAATGTTCAAGCCTAATCTGAACTCACAAGGTGTTACACATAATATGAACATACTAATCCTATATTTCTATGGAAAATTCCATCCCAAGAATACAACTTCTTCTCACCACACCATCTAACTAACCTCGAGTTCAAATCAAGAAGCTACTAGTGCATAATTCATCCATCCATATGTTATCAATATAATATTCAACCCTATAACTATGACCACTTCATGAACTTCAAGTTAACCAACCCATCTAGTAGTCTTTAGATTTCATAACGTCTTTAAAAGCGGAAATTTTCAAGGATTACTACCAAGAGATAGACCAAGACTCTTCATCTAACAATTTCATACAATAGATTTTTGATCTCCCCCACTTTTGTAACCTTAGATAAAAAGCAGACCCTGATCTTCCCAATAAGAGACAACTACATTCTCATCCAAAATCATAATTAAATTATTATCAACACCACTATCGCAAAATAGGGAAGGTCACTAAATGATTAAAGTATGAGGATTTAGAATAAGAGAGATACTGTTAAATCATAGCATATAGTTACCATAACTTTGACACTCATAAATTGGGGTCTTGAAGAGACAAGTGTAATAGGCACGAGTACGTCATGTACTTGAAGCATAAACAACACAAAATAGGTATTCTAGGCATATAACATGTTAAAACCTTCTATCATTACCATGGGTGAACATAAGTAGGATTTAGAATAACAAAACCATAGGCACGAATATGTACTGAAAAACATACTTAACATATTGTGATTTCACTAGTCACCAAGAATGTATCATGGGTACGTAGGATTAGCATATTAAGAAATCATGGGCGCATGAATCGAGAGTTGTATTTCATAAATCTAGAAATCATAGATTCATAGAGTAATACAAGATCGTCGTTTTGAAGCTATTTCTTTCTATTCTAGAATTTGAGCATTGGAATAAATCTGTATGAGGTGCATGAGTATGGTTCACGGGCACAATGTTAAGACACAAGAGATGACTAGAGTGTCATAATGGTTGAAATCTAAAGAATACTCTAGAGTAGAAATGATTTGCTATCTCATCAGAACTCCTTTTGAAATGCATCACAATTTGATTCATAAGACTTGATTTGGTACTTCTCCTTATCATCTCACCCTTAGA
The DNA here is from genome assembly GCA_029582565.1 of Solanum infundibuliforme. Taxonomy (NCBI): domain Eukaryota; kingdom Viridiplantae; phylum Streptophyta; class Magnoliopsida; order Solanales; family Solanaceae; genus Solanum; species Solanum infundibuliforme. The sequence goes on from JAJOOG010031174.1 coordinate 9,135, forward strand.
TCAAGTCCGACATTCTAAATCTGTAGACTATTGCATATCCTCTAAACCTCTAAACTTAACAATAATTAGATCAAGTCCGACATTCTAAATCTGTAGGCCTATTGCATATCCTCTAAACCTCTAAACTTAGCAGTAATATACACATGGATGATCAACTTATCGAGACAATCTATATTTAGAAAATACTAGCTTTCTTATAAGATATTCCATTCAAAGATACCACTCATAACTTCTTCTAGTTTCTACACTCATCATCGTATAACTTCAACTCTTACTAGCAAACATAACCAATTTTCCTAGCACTTCATAATATTATCTTTCTTGCTATTCTACTGAAATCACACCTCTAAGTTCATATCCCTCTGAATAAATAGAGATTAAAGATTAACTAAGAGCCACAACACTGTCTATCTCTAAATTCTCGATTCAACTCTTAAGAGTACCATAGAAGACATATTATAATTAGCCTTCGCCACACTTAGATACTTAATCATATCAACTAGAAATACATAAATCTAAATGGTCTTAGAATATTGTGCAACCACATATTACCTCGTGTTCAGTTCTATCTTCCAATCTCTTTAGGATATCTTTTATCAATTTAGTTAGTCACCATTCATTGTGTCACCTACGGTTCACATCCACATCATACTTCCACCATCACACTTATTGAAAATTCATAACATTAAATTCTTACATCTGTTATTTCAAATCTACTAGATTAATTTCATAAAACTAGCATCACTAATCCCTAAATTATCATTTATTTCTACTATGGATGATCATTCACATTTTAAACTTAATGTCTAAAAATACAATTTCGCGTACTACCCTAGATTAATATCTACTAGATAGATAAATAAATTGAGAAACACTAGTCCACCAAAATCTCTTACTGATAGTAGTCGATCTTAATCTTACAGCCTATCTAATTTTAATATATTTAGCATATCCTTTTTTCACACATCACCACTACTTATCCATACAAACATCTAAACTATAATCATAGCTATATAAGCATCAAATGGTTCATTTTTAGAATCACAAAATAAAGCCTAGATCTATCAATCCTTAATCACTATATACTTTCCTTAATGGCTTGAATCATAAACTCTTTTCCTAGTTCAATCATAATCTAAGTCACATTAATCAATGACTTCTTTTGTACCTTCTACCATAAGATCTACATTAACTTACTATCCCTCAATTACACTAAAAGACATATTACCTCAATTCTAACTTAATGGATAAATAAGTTCTATATAAAAATATATATACTACATCTTGCTAACTTATTACCCCCACCATTTTGGATACTACACTTCTATATTCACACATCACATTTTAGGTCATTACACTGATAAATCATACCCAAATCACACTATCTTATGGGTGACAATACTATCCAAGACTCTAGACACATGCTTTTTGTTTCATGAATGTTCATGTAATGAAGATTTAATAGAAGGTTCTGAATGCATAGCATAATTTGGCTCAATAACACGATTCATATAAATAAGAATGTAAGATTTTATATTGATGGGCTAAAGCATACTAATGGGCTCACCCCAAGACCTATCTGCGGTTTATGAGAAATGTTGATAGTTCTATCTGAGAACACCTTATCGGTAAGAATCAAAATTTACTACTTCTATCACCTCGAAGGTGAGGAATCTTTAGAGAAATTGGAGCAACGCACAAATCTGCATATGTTTCTTAGGGGATAACTTTGATGCACGATTTAGAGAACAAATGAGAGAAATATTTCCTAAACATAATGTAGCCTCCCCTTTATAAATGTGGCGCGCTTCACAACCATAAAAAAGACTCTACTAGATACGACTTTTTAGACATCCTAGGACCATGAATGATCCCGAGCTAACCCTTGACTTAAAATATCAATATCAAAACTGAAACATATACTTAATAAATAATTCATAAAGCTCCATGAGACTACATTACTAATGTCTAAAAAAGCTTCTACTACTTTAGAATGAAAATATAAGTCTGTCGGGACATGGCCCCCAGCTACCTCAAAACAAAGATAACATAAGAAAAATAGTTGACAGTCTAAAACAATGGAGTTTCCAAATTAGGAGGGCTCATCAAAATCTAACTAGGAGTGCTGCAACCTCACTAGACACGAATTTGAGTGCGAATATTAAAATCTACATCATAAAATGATGCAACACAGAGAAATATATACGTTAGTATGTGGAATGTACTGAGTAAGTAAGGAAGGAAAATAGCATAATCATTTAAAAAGAATCATGAACAAGATAGTGGAATAAGATTTCCAAGATCATATGTATAATATACGGGTTGAAGAGAAAACACTTGGAGTCCACGACTAAGTATCGTAAAATCTTTTTTCAAAGGTACATATACATATAGTTGAGTCTTTTTCAATAGTCTTGCATAGTCATATACATAACATAGCATACTTAAAATGAACCATGTAGACCTAATAAAATATCATGTAATTTACATAATTGACGAGTTTCTTATAACCGACATACACCATGTGTGCTCATGATGTCCAACAAGTAACCCAGTTGGGAGGGCTGCCCTATACCTTACCAGAGTATAAGACCAAATCATATCTATGTGGATGCACTAATCTGAGCCTCTCAGGGCCAAAAGGTCAACTGACAAAGGGGAGAAACATAATCCTATGTTGGCGCATAGTTATGGGACTTCAATTTTCTAAACCTGCATCCTCTCAGTACTAAGTAGTCCTCCAAAAATAACATATATTCATATAATGCTCATAGGTATTAAACCACTTATCATCTTGAATCATTTATGAGGCTATGCTCAAAAGCCATATCTTAAAATAATATGTATTTAGGTGGTCATTCATATTGTTTTCATGCTTAAAATCTATAAGGGTTTGAATGACCATGATAAATCATTCTAAATCGGCACCATAAGGTTTCAAAATCAAAGGGAAATAATAAAAACTAGTGTTTACGAAGAAAGATCATAATTTCATAAAAAAGAACCCTAACTTTGCTTCTAACAATTTTGTGAAGTTCTTGAGAATCAAAATACTTTAGGCATGAGACTGAAGGAATACTCTCATTGAAGCCTTACATACCTTAACTTTGAAGTTTAGGGAAGAATCCGAATTGAAATATCTAAAATTCTTGTCGGTCTTGTTCTTCGAAGTGTTGAGAAGAAAAAAGGAGGAGGAAAGTTTATCGTAACTTATAAAATCTGAACGAATAAGGGTTTTGGGAGAGGTTAATGGATGTGGGTTGGGGTTTTGGGATGAGGAAAGAATGAAAGCATTCTTTGTAGAATGTCAAAAGAAAAGAAAACTAAAAGAATTTTTGGGAGCGCGCGCGACCGCTCAGCTGAAGCCTTGATCGCGCGGCACTTCATGTATGTAACACCTCAGAGTTTAAAAGAAGGAAAAAAATTCAGATTTTTTTACCTGGTGTCTATATCGACGGACCTTAGGTTCACTTACGGGCTATAGGTGGGAAAAGTAGGTAGTAGGGTAAATATTTTTAAAATTCAAGTTCTAGTATCCTTGTTATGGTTCATCAGAACGGTCTGTCATTCAGTGTACGAGTCATAGGTAGGTTTCGTAGGTGAGTCCCAAACTTGGTGAATTTTTGAGAGTCAAAGTTGGACCTACGATGGCCATGTACGGACTGTGAGTAGACCAACAGATCATACATAGGTCCTGTCGTTGAAGGTCCAAAATTCAAGCCCTGAACCCCACCAACGGTTGACCAAGACAGTCCGTAGGTCCTACCAATGGTTGACCAAGACAATCCGTAGTTGGACCTATGAACCGTAGGTCCAACCTTTGGTAGAGGTCCAACAGTTTTATTTTAAGGGCTTTTGGTCGGTCTTTTCCTAATTATTCTAACCCAATACTATGTCATTTTACTCGCTACCCTAGGCCCTATATAAACATTTTAAACCCCCAAATTATCTAATTGAACTCAGTCTCATAAATTCTCAAAGTTGATCAAAGTTCTTCCCCAAATATTTCTCTCTTTAAAGTTTGAAGAAGAAGTCTAGGGTTTCAAGATCAAGTGTCAAATTCTCCATTGATTGTGGGATATTGATATCAAGGTATGATAGTAGTCATATATGGAGTTCTTTCCTCCATAGGGTTCCTAAATTTTTCAATTTTATAAAGTTAGAATTCTCCAATTGAAATTAGGGTTTTCTTTCATCTAACATGTTTCTTTCAATGTTGATCCAATTGATTGATTTATGCCTTTTTATGCATGAATTGAAGTAATTACATGTTTTTAAGTTGAATCCCTATGAACCCAGGCATGACCCATGATTTCTAGACTATGAGGCTTTTGAACCATGAAAGAAGAATTTATGAAGATAAGCATTTTTCTTATGAAATTAATGAAAATGATTTAAGGTTGCTTTGAGAGTGAATCATCGATGTTATTGCCATTCAAGAGTTCTTATGCGTTTCCATGCCCCTTTGAGACCCCGAAAAATGGACAAATTCCTTTTCTTAGGAACACATACAAGATTTGTGAAAGGATTTCTCACATACTACTCAAAACATAAATGTGAAAGGGTTTTCTCACATGAAGGATTCAAAGGGTTGAAAGGTTTTCTCAACTAAACTTTGAATCAAGATTAAGGAGCTATTCTAATGAATTCTAGCTTGAATTAAGCTACTTGATTCTACCTATCCATGGATAATAAGATGAATATAAATAATGACTATATATTCCATAGGATTTCTGCTTAGCATGAGAGGGTATTGAGAAGGAAGCTCTCCCGTAGTAGAGGTCGGGTTTCTATAGCAATCCTCTATCCCATAACTACGTGTCACCATAGGTTTATCTTAGATAGACATTAGCTAGTGGATCCACTTATGCTAAAAGTTTATAGTTCTTGCCAAGTAAGGACATCTATTTTTGGTGTGGGATAGACACCAGATTCCATGCTATAGCTCACATGGTCAACGTCGGTTAATGATAAATGTCATGCCCCGAGGCTAACCCCTTGACGTAAACACGGGACCTAGGATCACAAATGACCCCAAGCTAACCTTGAAGTTGGTATATCAGAAGCATACTAAAGCAACTGAATAAAGAGATACTATGCGGAAGCTAAAAGTATATAACTTAAAGTAAGGAATACCCAAAACTGATCTGAATATATAAAACTTGCTAAGAGTTTAGTGATACTGAACGAACACCCACAAGCTAAAGTTGAATCTAATGCTATGTCTAAAAACGCCTTTACTGACTAGAGCTGTTGCGACATGCCCCCAGCTAACTCTAGCAAAACCGAAACTGAAATGAAAGGCTGAATATGAAAAACATGTCTATTGTCCTCGAAGTATGAGGACTTACCACTGAAACTGTTGAATACGGATCAGGAACCAATCTATGTATGATTTGGATGTTGAGTACGTGAACCTACATCATGAAAGGATGTAGCGTAGAGTATGCGTCAGTACTTGGAATATACTTAGCATGCAAGATATAGAATGTAACATCCGACAATTTGAGGGAGCTTGAACTTGGAAAATAATCATTTTTTTGGAAAAAAATTTAAAAAAATGGAAATTTGGTTAAGTATGGAAAACAATGAGTTTTTGGGCCAACTTTGAGTAGTCGTAACTCCTAGCTCAGGATGAGTTAGGAGTAGTTCCAGTTATGGTTGCGAAGCTCGTGGAGCGATCTTTCCAACGCCACTGAGTTTGCTCGATTCCGAGCTCGTATGAGGGAGTTATGCCCTGTAGAAGTTGGACAGTTGGAAGGGAAATCAGTCCGGAAATTTAAGGGCATTTTGGTCCTTTCCCAAATTATTTTATTTTGAGCTCATATGGTTGTATTGGGATGATCTTTAGGATCATTTCTTTTATCCCATTTTCAAGAGAAAGAGTTAGGGTT
>JAJOOG010031175.1:0-22457 GCA_029582565.1 Solanum infundibuliforme
GGTAAAGGTCCACCTAATTCATTTTGAGCTAAAAGATATGACCATTTAAAGTTGACCCTTACAACTCACTAGTTCAAATGACTAGTTTCCGGACGTCACGGTCATTTCTCATCACTTCATCAAGTTCCCAACTCCAAACTCACATGCGAGGCTCTAGTTTCACTAGTTCGTTTTTAGGGTCATTACAGATGATGTCTCAAAACCATCTAATACTTTAGAGTACAACATTCGGGACTAAGCCCATACACAACTTAGACAATACTAAAAAGAAATAAAGAGGAACATGTTGGGTATTGTCCTCGAATCTATGAGGACTCACCAAGTCTTCATCTTCAAACACCTTATAAACCTATCCATCATCCATGGAATATCAACATCTCCAAATCCCAACACTTTAGTCAAAAGGGGAAGAAAGGGGTTAGCACAATTAAGTACTAAGTATGGAAACCATGCAAAAACATGCACAACGGACATTTAAAGGAATGCATGCTTTCATATCATTTTGATAAAACCTTCACTTCACAAGTATAAGAGACATAATACAAGTCAACATTTACATATAAGACCATAACAAACCATACATATACTCATCATATATATAACCCATGCTTAACTTTAAAAGAACACATGTCATTTCATTACCATAGGACCTCTACCTAATTTAACCTTAAGACACACTTGAGTGAGACAAGAAGTGACCGCCCATACAACCTCTTCAAGTACACTTAAGTGTTCCTCAAGATTACTTAGATAAAGACATTTCCTTTACAAGCTAACATCAATAGACCAACATTCTTTAAGAAACCATTTAGGAGACATTTAAGCATATAGGGGACAATCACATAATAGCCATAAGGCTTAGGGAACTCACTTTAGCATATTCTAAGCCTACTCGTGCCATGTGTAGATAACATCCCATACTGCAACATACACGTTGTAGAACCTATCCAATACTAGAGTTCACATCCCATATTGGAAATAAGGCTTAACCGACATAGACCATACTAGCAAGGTATGGAATCTGGAGTCTATCCTACTCCGTGGAGGTTGTTCTACTTGCCAAGGATAGAACTAAAAGCAACCCATGTAGGCACATGGTTTAGGGGATGTCGAAGGAAGTTCATTGTGCCTAATCTCATACTCAACTAGGCCACCTTCCTAACCATATCCACTTGGTATTTAGCCTTGGTTTCCAAAGAGTATTTCACTCACATATGTAATAGAGAGGGTTCCTTTTCTAATTCAGCCAACTCATAGTACCTTTTCCCAGGAAAGACCTCATTTCTTAGATATAGCCAATCTAGGTTCATAAGGATAGCTCAATTGACGTTCTTAGATAAGGATTATCATGCCGTTCCGGCTCCATCCATCTCTAAGTCTATCATTTCACTCAAGAAGGGAACACGCCCTAAGGCCCATCCTTCAGGGTTATACATTCACATTTAGGAGTCTTGACTTACTCATGAAAAGGGTACAATCCTAGGTCTAGCCTAATCAAGACATAGTCTAAGAGACCCCTTTTTACCATTCATGGAAAGGCCACCATTTCTTAGTTCTAGTCCACTTCACACATTCATGCATTTAAGACTTTAAGTAAGAAGGAGAGACACTTTAGTCTACTAACGAATTCACAACATTTATCATCTAAGGATACTTCGTAATCCTACATCATCACATATATACATCATGAGAAATCATACTTTAAATCACAATGCTATCCACTTTAGATAGGATCAACACAACATCACGTAAACTAATTCACATCATACCTTCACATAAAACTTTACATATAGTTTCATATAGAACTTTACATATAGCTTCATATATATATAATAACAAAACAATACAACAATACACATATAATGCCCTTTATGGCCACAATCATAATTCAAAAGCAACAAGCAACACTTCCACCAAAGGTAGATCCAACCGAAGAAGCAATTATAGCAATATTAAGAGATCAAGCCATCTTACCACCATTCAAAGGCCATAAGCCACAAAACTCAATTCCATGCCAATTATACAATATTTATCAAGTTAGGTCAACCTACCCTCTTTCCATAGCTATCTTAATCATCCTCATATTCCAACAATTAACAATACAATAACAATGATAATAACAACATTCAATTATACAAGCCAAGCTAAACAATAGGTAATAACCAACATAAAGGCTAACTCCCAATTTATGACCATTCAAGGCAACTACCTCACCTGATACAATTCAATAACAATTTCCTACAATTCAACATAGCTAAGATCATATAAGAACAACCAACATCAAACCACTCAATAATCCTTCATCAATTATTCAAAAATAAATAGACCCACTTTAGGCCAAATTTAGAGAATTTGAGAAGACATGGGTTCATGAAGATTTCTTTCTTAAAACCATCAATAATCATTAATAACAATATAAAACATCATTTAAATGGTTTTCATGCAAGAACCCATGCTAGAATTGAAATTAGGGTTTTGTGTTTTTTTGGAAGAACTTTGAAAACATTTAGATTGAGCTCCTTGAAAGGAAGAATAATCAAGGATGAAGGATTCCAATACCTTAAACTTCATGAATCCCCCGATTTTTTGAAGAAGAAAACACTTGAAACCTTTAACCCTAGCTTGAACTGAACCTAGTCCTTCAATGAAGTTCTAGAGAGAACTTTTTAGAAGAGAAGGGTTTTGTTTTTGGGAAATATGAAGAATGAATTCTAAAATACAATATAAGTTTTTAAATACTTTTAAAGTACTTAAAAACACTTAAAACAATAACCCATATATTATTTAGGACTTGATCGTGTCCCTTAAAGCTTTACATGTCCACTCTACGCCCACCAGACCACCGACCGTGGCCTGGTCCACGTTCCGTCAATGGGGTCCATGGTTTGGGACTGAGAGTCAAAACCTACAGGCCCTTGCAGGCCTGGTCCACGCCCAAGATCCACGGGCAGTAGGTGGACTTACAGGCCGTGGATCTTGCTGTCCTGGCAGTTTCTTGGCCAAAGATGGGGTCCTCCTCAAGGTCCCCTAGGATTGTCCTTGGGGATTCGTACCCAGACGTCTAACCCCTACACATAGGAACCATCACCACATAATTTCACCCTCAATCAGCGCATCAAACTTCAACAACAACACATTAGAACACACTAGCACCACATACAAGTCTAGTCTTCGAACGTCATGAACGTCTCTTGACGTTTGACTTCAAAACTCACTAAAACACCCTTATAAAGTAACGACTCATGATATAAACAAGTTACACACTGCCTCACACCAACACACATTGATTTAGACCATAAACACCACATAACCAACCACCAAAACACATGAGAGGCTCTAGTTCTTCCTATTTCATTTTTATGGTCCTTACATTATCCCCCACTTGGGAACATTCATCCTTGAATGACACTTAAACACTTATCAAGGAAAAAGACCAAAGTAAACAGCCCATACTCATACATACCATAATTTAAAACATACACATAATAAGGAGGAACATCACTCCACATCAAATCCCCACAACAACTTCGTGCAATTCAAGAAAGTAGGCACAACATCTACTAACTCCTTATGCATCATCCTTACCTTCTGTCATGCTATTGGAGGAACTTCCTACTCCAGATAACATCATGCTCATTCAAACATCATCAAGCACATCATGCAAATTTCTCATCAATGCACAATTATGCAACATTTACCTTAAGTCACATTTAAGCAATTCTCTCATAAGGGCTCAATATGCAACTTCTCAATAACACATTACGCATTCTAAGCAAGTCAACTCATGCAACATTTAGGCAAATAATTATAGATGCACATCAACATGAGGATCATAACTTTATGAAAACTCATTTTCTTACTTCATCAAGAATTCATTTAAAACATGCCTAATATAAGGAGACAATGGAAAACTCTTTTTCACCTGAGACTCCAAGACATGCTACAATCTTGTAGGAACTCTTTGTTTTAGGCATGAATAGTCACATAAATAAAAGGTAAGGATATCAACACTCCTCAACCCCCTCACTATTCAACATACCATCACCCACTTAAGGGTAAACGAAGCTAAGGTCAACATGGACATGCCATAAGAATCTCAAGGGAGAAACCATCAATCTTACCAAAAGCCATTCTCACCCAACTCTTCAATTGTAATGATAACATCTTTCAAGCCTAACTCATGACTACCAAAGATTCTCAAAAAGCCTTACCAAGAAGACAACAACATCCCGCACTTAGAAGGGACTCACTCATACTAACTGTTTCAATTTCACCTCCTTCCACCCTACGGTAGGATCACCACAATACTAAACCTCCATATTCATCACACCTATGCCCTTTAAAACACTACACTCTATCATATCTTTCAACATACCTCAATTTAACATATCTAAGTCGGATTCTACCAACAACACACAACACCATAATGCAACTCATCCAACCTAGAGTCATCATCACAATCTTTCACACCACCTTCATCAAGTCACAAAGCCATATTTGGCATGGCAACCAACCTATTCCTCTCCATCAACCCTTGCAACATAAACCTCTCAAGGGAAGTCACACTCTAAGGACCAGCACATAAGGAATAAGGGAAAGATATTATAGGGCGAAACTCTATGACATGACTTGAAGAATGAAGAAGTGAAACTTTCTTAGCACCCAATAGTCTCCTATTCATAATGTGGCGCGCTTCACATTATGAACAAGACTCTACTAAATGTGGTTTGAGACAACTTAAGAGCATTTCAAAACCTTAGGCTCTGATACCAAGTTTGTCACAACCCGAGAGTACCCCCTAGTCGTAACCGGCGTGTACTCGACCCCTCGGAGGCCTAATACAAACCTCTTTGCATTCATTCATCGCATAGACACTAAAAACCATACGGGATTTAAAACTCTCTCCACACACGAAGAATACTTTCATTAAATATCAAGCGGAAGACTTTCTAGACTTTATACATGATGTCTCAAAACCATCTAATACTTTAGAGTACAACATTCAGGACTAAGCCAATACACAACTTAGACAATACTAAAAAGACATAAAGAGGAACATGTTGAATATTGTTCTCGAATCTATGAGGACTCACCAAGTCTTCATCTTCAAACACCTTAGAAACCTATGCATCAACCATGGAATATCAACATCTCCAAATCCCTACACTTTAGTCAAAAGGGAAAGAAAGGGGTTAGCACAATTAACTACAAAGTATGGAAACCATGAAAAAACATTCACAACGGCAATTTAAAGGAATGCATGCTTTCATATCATTTTGATAAAACCTTCACCTAACAAGTATAAGAGACATATTACAAGTCAACTTTCACGAATAAGCCCATAGCCAACCATACACATACTCAACATATATACAACCAATCCATGATTAAATTTAAAAGAACACATGCCATTTCATTAGCATATGAACTATACCTAATTTAACCTTAAGCAACACTTGAGTGAGACAAGAAGTGACTGCCCATACAACCTCTTCAACTACACTTAAGTGTTCCTCAAGATTACTTTAGATAAGGACATTTCCTTTACAACATAACATCAATAGACCAGCATTCTTTAAGAAACCATTTAGGAGACGTTCAAGCATATAGGGGACAATCACATAATAGCCCTAAGGCTTAGGGAACTCACTTTAGCATATTTTAAGCCTACTCGTGCCATGTGAAGATAGCATCCCATACTATTACCTACACGTTGTAGAACCTATCCAATACTAGAGTGCACATCCCATATGATGCAAATAGGCCTTAACCGACATAGATGATACTAGCAAGGTATGGAATCCGGAGTCTACACCATGTAAAAGTAACAATTTCCAACTCACTATCACATACCAAGTGTCCTTATTTACTCAAGCACAAGAGGGAGAAAATTGCAGTAGCTTACCTTGCTGGACAGAACTACCACTTGGTAAGACTTGGATTCTTCAAGGTAAAGGTTGTCCTCCTTAACTTGTCTTAAATTATACCTTCCAATAGCTTGAACTCCCAAATGTTCAGGAACCCTAATGGTGTTTAATGGCTGCTTTATGAAGCTAAGAGAGAGAAGAGAGAAAGCTCTAGAAATCAGATTTTTTTGTCAAAGTAAAAATGGTTGAAAAACCGGATATCTATCCCTTTTAAAGAGACCTACTTTGGCAGACTTTATCCCTCATTTTGTGCCATAATTTGTCAAGTAGGTGACCCACCTACTTGGAGTTTTCACTTGGGCCTTTTTCCACCTTTCTTGTACTTCATTTGCAGCCAGCATGTGTCTTTAATTTAGGCCACACATTTAAGTAGGTGATGCACCTACTTTTCCACTCAAATTATTTCTTGTGGTCTTGGAAAGATTGGGCCTTGGCTGCCATTTCCCCCTTATTCTTCAAATCAACTTGGGCCAGATTGATGCAAGTAGGTCGTAGTGCACTTGGCCCAATAACATGGTCAAAAGAGTCTTAGTAGGTGATGCACCTACTTGGTCCTTTGGGCTGGTCAATAAGTCAAAGTAGGTGATGCACCTATTTGGTCCTTTGGGCTGGTCAATAAGTCAAAGTAGGTGATGCACCTACTTGTCACCTACTAGCTTAGTGTAGTCAATCAAGCACCTCAATATCTTATTCCATTTCTAGACCTTAATACCTTTAATTTTACTTAAAATTTATATACACTATGTCTATTTAAACTTTAGACACAAATACCACCTTATGATCTCAAGTTTAAATACTTCCATCGATGTCAGCTTAATCGGGTTGCATCAAAATCTATGGGCAGTTCAGTTTAAACCTATTCTATTGTCGCTAGTCACATAGGAAACCAAGTCCATAACTATACCACACGGAAATTTATAAGCGTCATATAAATAGAACTAGTACACCTAGAATATGGGGTGTTACAGTTGCCTTTGTCCATGGCCAACAACTATACGATTTAATAATTGGACTGCATTCTTTAAATCTTGCTCGGTAGCATTAACAGGGGGTTCTTGAGGTGCATCTTCCCTCCTTAGATCTTCTGGAGATGGAGGGGTCGGGGAAGTCTGTGATAGAGACTCATCTTGATCCTCACTTTGAACAGCTTGACTAGGTGGTGGTTGGCTAGTCCCTTCTTGGGTAGCTACATCTACTCATTTACCTATAGTCTTACTCCTTATCGTAACCGGCATCTTTGCTATAATAAAACAATTTAGAAGTTAGATATGATTGACTTACAACACTGGTTCTATCGTACGATCTAAGAAATGAAAGAAAACAGACGATCCTACATGTCCCGTAGCCTCCCGTTTATAAATGTGGTGCACAATACATCCATAAGCAAGAATCTACATAGACACGGCTTTGTAGACTTCCTAGGATGACCTGCTCTGATCCCACGTTTGTCACGCCTCACTTGTATTATCCAAGAATGTGAAACTTCTACACTTGTATTGGTGTTTCCAGAATGAATGGAAGGGTATGCAGTGTATTGTGATGCTTCGGGAGTGGGCCTAGGATGTGTATTGATGTTGCATGGTAAAGTAATAGCTTATGACTCAAGTCAGCTGCGGCCACATGAGAAAAATTATCCAACTCATGATCTAGAGCTAGCATGAGTTGTATTTTCTTTGAAGATATGGCGCCACTACTTGTATGGAGTTCATGTTGACATATACACTGATCACAAGAGCTTGCAATATATCTTTAAGAAAAAGGACCTAAATCTGAGGCAGTAAAGATGGCTGGTGCTATTAAAAGATTATGACATTGATATCTTCTATCATCCCGGGAAAGAAAATGTAGTAGTTGATGCGTTAAGTCATAAAATAATGGCAAGGGGCAGTCTGTGGAAAGACAAGGAATAACTAAGGTATGTAAGGATATTTGATTCCATATTCCTTGGCATGAAATTTGATATTTGCGATGAATAACAATGAATGAATTTCCTAAGTTCTGTTCCTAGTAAAGGAAACATAGTGGCAACGTATTATCTCCAAATAGCTAACAATATTTCCCCCCTCTCCTTCGTGTGTAGAATTACTTTATTATACATTCATTACTTATACTTTTGTAATTATCCTCCTATGTGCTAGTATAGAAATTGTAATTGCAAAGGCAAGTTTTGTGAATTCTCATCTTAGTCAACTGAAGTCAATTGTGTCATTTAAGCTCCTTATGTCATTGTTACTGCCTTGAAGTTATTATTTTCATGTCTTCTACTATTGGTCTGTATTTCCAAATCTAAAAAATGATTATGACCACCAAAACAACAATCTCGAAGATTAAAAAATCTAAGCGAAGCAATCTGTATAATTATGGGTGGCAGCCCAGGGGAAAATGCGTAGCATGGGTCGATCCCAATTTGTATATAAGGGTGGAAGATCAGGGGCGAAAGCCTAGCATGGGCCAATCCTAGTTGGTATAGAAGGGTGGCAGCTCAGGGGCGAAAGCCTAGCATGGGCCGATCCCAATTTGTGTAATTATGAGGACCGCATCCCAGGGGTTAAAATGCCTAGCATGGGTGATCCTCTTCTACCACTGATCAGCTAGTCATTCGTATCATGTTACTTATAAAGATCATATCATAGAAAGGTAAAGACAAGAATGTAACAAACATGATCCCACAAGAGTTAACAAAGGTGGTCTTCTGTTCTGATTTATGCACACATATATTGATACTTGATTTCATTCGAACTCTTTTTATATATGTTATTGCCTTACATATTCAGTACATTTTTTCGTAATGCCGTCCCTCATGGGGGATGATGCATTTCATGTTGTAGGCACATGTACTCCAGCTAGTAGATCTCCTCAATAGGAGCACACGACACTTAACTACTTTTTGTGAGCTCTAGGTTATTTCAGAGCTTTACTGAGTCCTTGGTAGATTTATTTTGTTATTGTATCTTAGTTAAGGGTAAGGTGCGGTCTGTCCCGACCTACCCTAAGATTTTCTACCGTTTAGAGGCTTTGTATACTTATGTATATGGTTCAGTTGCGTCTTAACAAGTTGTGGCCTCAACGACCAAGTCTTCTATATAAGTTTTGGGTCTACTTATGTTGGTTCGTATCGCTGCATCCTATGTAAACTTGTCACAAGATTGTCATAGGTATATGCCTAGTAAGCACATGTTACATGTTGGTTCTCTCGGGCGTTTAGGGCATCAGGTACCTGTCCGTCTTAATGGGATTTGAGGTGTGACACTTAAGTTGGCATATCATAAGCATATTAGATCAACACCTTAAAAAACCTTTAAAAGCCTAAACATGTAACACCTCATATTCTACGTGTATTAGTTCTATTTATATGATGCCAATAAATTGCCTTGGGGTATAGTTATGGACTCGATTTCCTATGCGACTAGTGACAATAGAATAGGTTTAAAGTGAACTGTCTGTGGATTTTGATGCGACCCGATAAAGTTGACGTCGATGGAAGTATTTAAACCTGAGATCAAAAGGTGGTATTTGAGTCTAAAGTTTAAAGTGACATAGTGTATATAAGTTTTAAGTTTTAAGTTAAGTTAAAGGTATTAAGGTCTAGAAATGAAATAAAACATTGAGGTGCTTGCTTGACTTAACTAAGGTAGTAGGTGAAAAGTAGGTGCATCACCCACTTTGACTTATTCACCAGCCCAAAGGACCAAGTAGGTGCATCGCCTACTAAAACTCTTTTGACCATGTTATTGGGCCAAGTACACTACACCTACTTGCATTAATCTGGCCCAAGTTGAATAGAAGAATAAGAGGAAAATGGACAACCAAGGCCCAATCTTTCCAAGCCCACAAGAAATAATTTGAATGGAAAACTAGGAGCATAACCTACTTAAATGTGTGGCCAAAATTAAAGACACATGTTGGATGCAAATGAAGTACAAGTAAGGTGGCAAAAGAGAACCTATTAAGGCCAAAAATCTTATACAAATATCTCATTTTCCTCTTATCCAAATTTTAAGCTCTCAAGTTCATATATTTCTCTCTCAAGATGAAACAGCCACCCATTATTCCTACTAGGGTTCTAAATGTTTTTCATCTTGTTTCTTCCAAAGAAGCCACAATATCACCTTCTCTCCTCTATTGTTTCAAGTATATTGGATAGTTCTTCAAGGGGAGTGAATTAGAGTTAGCTAGATGTGTTGGCAGCCAAGGTTCTGCCACTCTCTTCCAAAGATTAAAAGAAGGTTACAAAAACAGTAATTGAACGAGAGTAACTGATTTAGATAACCAAGGTAAGGGCATTGCCACAACTTCTAATTATTAGTTTATTTTAGAATTCTAGACTTACTTGTTTATTGCAACTCGTAGTATGGTGATTGAAAACCATAAATTCAAGTCTTTTGATTATTTTGAGTGTTGAGGATTGGTATTGCATTGATTTGTTTATGGGAGGTCATGGATGTACTTAGAGAATGATTGCGAAAAGTTGTAGGGGGCAAATTTATAAGCTATGGTGATGTACCATTAAATTAAAGTTTTGGTATGCTCACTTCCCATTCCATGGGAAGGTTGTTTCATGTAAATAACTATAACTGACAGAATTTGTGAAAGAAAACAATCAATTAGAAGGAATATGGGTTGGCTACCTGGCTACTGTTTTGATAAGTTGAAATATCCTTAGTTTGTTGGTAAGCTGCCAGTATTAGCCTTAATAATTGGTTGTTGTAGATGAAGACTATGACTCTAAAGGATAGGTTGACACTTCGTAAGCTATAAGAATTGGGAATTAGAGTATGCAAGGCTATTCGATTTCCTATTTCTTTGGCATGAATCCAACACTTGTATTACAATGTAAGCTTTCTAAGTGGCATTGGTAGTGACTAATCCATAGTTGCAGTTCCTATTCCCAAGAGCATCAAAGTGAGTACTCTAATATGAGTTATTACTAAACGTACATGCTTACTCTGCCAAGTATTAGCATGCAGGGTTTAAACTTCTTTCATCGTCAAAGTACCCTTGGCACGTTTTCCCCTTATTCAAATAAAAATGATCCTAGATTATACATGGTACATATGTTTATATGTTGGATATACAATTTGCCCATATCTTGCCAACTTGCTTCAATTGTCTATTCCATCATATATGTCATCTTTGCACATATTCATATGTTCCCTTTATTGGTCATTACTCCCATTGTGTTAGACTATATTGTTTCACAAGATCTCTACTTTCTCTATTGTATATTTTATATGTACTTACTTGGAATATGTATCCATCCTTAAGTTGAATCTGCACATGTTCTCCCTTGGTATAACGTTCATGTATACCTTGTATTTGATATTAGTTAGTGAGTATTTGGCTATTATATAGAGTTCAAATCTCTTGGCTTAATGTTAAATGTCTTCACTTGATATGTGCTTCAATTTTAGATGTCAAAATGCCTACTGAGTCATATAAACTCCTAAGTATTCCTATAGAGAACCTTTTGGTCGGAAGAAGGCAGTGGCACAATCTGATAACTGAATGTATCAGTGCAATAGTGTTACTAGAGATACCCCTAATTGGCTGATAAGTCCTAAATTATCACCATACATCATCTCGAATATGTTAATAGTTGGCTTCTTACAGTTATAAAATTGAGGGATAAGTGTGTCAATTGCTACAAATGATATATTTATGGTAGTGCCTATTTTGATCCATGTGTTGACTATAAAGGATTAGTGTGTGACTAAACGGTAAGGTAAACAAAAGGAAAATTGATTGGTTAGATCTAAGTTGTGATTAGTCGGTCTTACATGGTGGGATTAGAGTACATGAAGCTACTAGTTTTGATTAAAAGGTATTTGTTAAATAGGAAGCATGTGAGAATGAAGCTTGAATGACTCGGGCCGAACTAGTTATAATGGCGCACCTGGGAACAACTTGGTGAACCAGGTTAGACAGAGAAGTCAATTTAGTATTGATTCAAGTCTTGATATTTGGTCTTGATAACAACAAAGAAAAAGAGGTGAATAGAAAGGTTACCTAGATAGAAGATACATGAGCCTATAGTTCATCCACATCATTAGTAGAAAAGAGAAGTACAGCATTATAAACATGTATAGACTTCCATCAAAATGAATAGAGCTACTACAGGGTTCATTTAATATATGCCTGCAGTAATTCATCAGCCATAGTCCAGTTAAGGGAGAGGAAAAATTTATCATATGTTAGTTGTTCTTATTTACTATCTTGCATGGGAAAAGAGTCGTAGAACCCTCACCTTTTATAAAAAATATAGGAAATCTATGGGTATGGCCAGACCGATCTAGTTAAGCCCAAAGAGGCCAACTATAAGACGTTATGAATCATGATATAACTTTATAGGGACCTGACATTTACATGTTATTAGAGTTCATGTTTTATGGTGCGTTCAAGCTTTACTATTTATTTTCTATTTCGACCTTCAAAGGACACCAAGCATTGCGTGTGATATAACACAAGCTAGTAATGATGATAAAGTTGACCTCGGCCTCCTACTCTAAAAGATGAACTATTGAGGATTTTCTTTTTCTATCTTGACTGTAGTATTTATATTGACCTAGATGGAAGCCAAGTCCCAATAGCAGAACACCTATAAGAATTCTTAGGAGATTGAAGAGACTAGATGGGGAAATCAATTGTATGTGCTTTGAGGTGAGTAAGGAATATGAGTCGAACTATCCCATCCGTGACTTAACGCTTAAGACAGTTTATTTGCCCTTATTATGGTAGAGTGCTTCTATACGATATCTCCTAATTTCCAAAGACGGTTTGTTATATAAATATAGATGATGCATTTTCTATAACTTATCTATTTGTATGTCATTTTGC
Source organism: Solanum infundibuliforme (assembly GCA_029582565.1). Lineage (NCBI taxonomy): Eukaryota > Viridiplantae > Streptophyta > Magnoliopsida > Solanales > Solanaceae > Solanum > Solanum infundibuliforme. The sequence goes on from JAJOOG010031175.1 coordinate 12,762, forward strand.
ATTGGTGGATTACCTTCTCACAGGTTACCTATTGTCATAGAATGCTTGCATGTAAGTGTTATCCGCTTTGGAGCACCCTGTGTATTGCTATATGTTTTTGTAGGACCTTTTCCCTACATGTTATTTATTGCACTGGTTACTTTCCTCTTGTCACTTGTCCATATTGTGTAGGTATTGTAGGCTATTTGATCATATGACCATTTCTATAAATTTACATGCCTCGTGGCCTACTTGTTTAAACATTACATGCCTTATAGCTTTTCTAGCCATGTGTTTTGTGCTCACTTGCTCATATTTAATAAGTGTACTTATTGACTTGTTAATCCACCTATCCGTGTGATATAACGCACCTGCCCAATGTGCTTTGTGTTCCGTAGTTCATTTTCTTATATGTCTAATTGTCATATAGTCTACTTGCTTATGTATTATATATTTCGTAGCTTTAATACTCATGCATCACGTGCTCAGCTAGTCCATTTCCTACATTCCTTATAGTTCACTCGCTCATAGGCTACCCTATAAACCATATGCGCGCGTACACCATATATTTCTATAGCTTAATGCCTGTATATTATGCGCTTCCTTTTGTGCTAATCTGCCTATGTGTCATACCCAATGTGACTTATTTAGTTGTATAATATGCCTCTCTGTGTTTATTGACTTGAGTTTTGAACATTTTGGGAAAACATTTCCTTGTATCATTATGTAGTGAAGATTTTGACCAGAAAAGGTTGGGTATTTATGTAAATGTTATCACAATGATAGATAAATAAGCTAGCATAATGCCTTATCCAAAGGTGTGGCATAAAACTTTAGATTTTATATTAACAGCTATGCGTTTTTATAAGACTCACCTTTGATTAGCATCATAAGATAAAAAGAAAAGGGAAATTAGATCCCCGATAGATTCGGCCTATGATTTTATGTGTCAGTTCCATATAAAAAAAAAAGAGAAATACTATAGTAATTCTTGACTGTTAAGGCCCGAAAGCTAAGAACAAAAGGTGTAATCTCCATTTAAGTATTGTGGAAGGACTAGAATATAACATAATATACTTGGGTATAGAAGATGGTAGAGATCATATATACCCCTCCTCATTCTTCACATCAACATAAGGATCTGAGATCATGTGGTCCACTTATATGATCATAAGTCCTACTAGCATTTGTTCATTTGATAAGCCATTTGCATGTCTTTTGTTTAGGAATATTAAATTCCTTATTTGTATGAGTTCTACTAGTGTATCCTCAGTGAATTACATGGTCTAGAAAGGGGTTAGCTTTGCCATATTCTTATATCATGAACCATATCTATTGAAGACATCATGCGAGATTGGTGTATACGTGTTTTCGGTTAGTCTATATCTTTGGGATAGTCCTATTTACAAAGGAAACTCTCGCAAATCTCGAAATGAAATTTCAAAGTTAACCAAACTATCAGCTTAACCTATCATTCGAGGACGAATGATCATAAAGGGGGAAGGTGTAACACCCCATATTCTACGTGTATTAGTTTTATTTATATGATGCCTTTAAATTGCCTTGTGGTATAGCTATGGACTCATTTTCCTATGCGATTAGTGACAATAGAATAGGTTTAAAGTGAACTGTCTGTGGATTTTGATGCGAACCGATTAAGCTGACGTCGATGTTAGTATTTAAACTTGAGATCATAAGGTGGTATTTGAGTCTAAAGTTTAATGTGACATAGTGTATATAAGTTTTAAGTTAAGTTAAAGGTATTAAGGTCTAGAAATGAAATAAAATATTGAGGTGCTTGCTTGACTTAACTAAGGTAGTAGTTGACAAGTAGGTGCATCATCTACTTTGACTTATTGACCAGCCCAAAGGACCAAGTAGGTGCATCACCTACTAAGACTCTTTTGACCATGTTATTGGGCCAAGTACACTACACCTACTTGCATTAATCTGGCCCAAGTTGAATTGAAGAATAAGAGGAAAATGGATAGCCAAGGTCCAATCTTTCCAAGCCCACAAGAAATAATTTGAATGGAAAAGTAGGTGCATCACCTTCTTAAATGTGTGGCCTAAATTAAAGACATATGTTGGCTGCAAATGAAGTACAAAAAAGGTGGCAAAACAGAACCTATTATTGCCAAAAATCTGATACAAATATCTCATTTTCCTCTTATCCAAATTTTAAGATCTCAAGTTCATATATTTCTCTCTCTCAAGATGAAACAGCCACCCAATATTCCTACTAGGCTTCTAACTATTTTTCATCATGTTTCTTCCAAAGCAGCCACAAGATCACCTTCTCTCCTCTATTGTTTCAAGTATATTGGATAGTTCTGCAAGGGGAGTGAATTAGAGATAGCTATATATATGTGTTGGCAACCAAGGTTCTACCACTCTCTTCCAAAGATTAAAAGAAGGTTACAAAAACAAAAATTGAAGGAGACTAACAGATTTAGATAACTAAAGTAAGGACACTGCCACAACCTCTAATTATTAGTTTATTTCAGAATTCTAGATTTACTTGTTTATTACAACTCATGGGATGGTGATTGAAAACCATAAATTCAGGTCTTTTGATTATTTTGAGTGTTGAGGACTGCTATTGTATTGATTTGTTTATGGGAGGTCATGGATGTACTTAGAGAATGATTGCGGAAAGCTGTAGGTGGCATATTTATAAGTATGGTGATGCACCATTAAATTAAAGTTTTGGTAAGCTCACTATAACGAACATAATTTGTGAAAGAAAACAATCAATTAGAAGAATTATGGGCTGGCTGCCTGGCTACTGTTTTGATGAGTTGAAATATCCCTAGTTGGTTGGTAAGCTGCTAATATTAGCCTTAATGATTGGTTGTTGTAGATGAAGACTATGACGTGAAAGGACAGGTTGACAATTCGTAAGCTATACGAATTGGGAATTGAGGTATGTAAGGCTATTCGATTTCCTATTTCTTTGGCATGAATCCAGCAGTTGTATTACAATTTAAGTTTTCTAAGTACCCTTGGTAGTGACTGATCCATAGTTGCAGTTCCTACTCCCTAGAGCATCAAAGTGAGTACTCTAATATGGGTTTATTACTAAATGTACATGCTTACTCTGCCAAATATTAGCAAGCATGGTTTAAACTTCTTTCATCGTCAAATTACCCTTGGCACGTATTCCCCTTATAAAAATCAAAATGATCCTAGATTACACATGGTACATATGTTAATATATTGGATATACAATCTGCCCATATCTTACCAACTTGTTTCAATTGTCTATTCCATCATATATGTCATCTTTGCACATGTTCATATGTTCCCTTTATTGGTTATTACTCCCATTGTTTTAGACTATAATGTTTCACAAGATCTCTACTTGCTCTATTGTACATTTTATATGTACTTACTTGGAATATGTATCCATCTTTAAGTTGAATCCGCCACGTTCTCCCTTGGTTCCACGTTCTCCCTTTGTTCCACGTGCATGTATACCTTGTATTTGATATTATTTAGTGAGTATTTGGCAATCATATAGAGTTCAAATCTCTTGGCTGAATGTTAAATGTCTTCACTTGATATGTGCTTTAATTTGAGATGTCAAAATGCTTACTGAGTCATATAAGCTCCTAAGTATTACACGTTCATGTCACATTTGCTTCCCATGTCATTATTATTATCCTAAGTCCATATTCATATGTCCTCTACTACTGGTCCATAGTTCCAAATCTCAACAATGATTTAAGACCACTAAAACAACAATCTCAAAACAGTTATGATCATCAAAAAATTTGTGAACATCAAAACAACAATCTCAAAGATTAAAGAATCTAAGTTAAGCAATCTGTATAATTATGGGTGGCAGCCCAGGGGAGAAAGCCTAGCATGGGCCGATCCCAATTGGTATAAGAGGGTGGCAGCTTAGGGGCGAAATCCTAGCAAGGGCCGATCTCAATTGGTATAGAGGGTGGTAGCTCAGGGGTGAAAGTATCGCATAGCATGGGCCGATCCCAATTTGTAGAATTATGAGGACAGCATTTTAGGGACAAAATTCCTAGCATGGGTCATACTCTTCTGCCACTGATCAGCTGGTCATTTGTATCATATGTCTTATATATAATATGATATACCAAAAATTAAGAAAATAATGTAACATACACGATTGCATAAGTATAAGAAGAGGTGGTCTCTAATATTTATCTATTGGTATTTGGTTTCACTTGAGCTCTCATTTTACATATGGTTGTATTATGCCATACATATTCAGTACATTCTTCGTACTGACGTTCCTTATTGGGAATGCTCCATTTCATGTTGCAGGTACAAGTACTCAACTAGTATATCTCCCCAATAGAAGCACATGATACTTAGCGGTTATTGGTGAGCCCCAGGTTGATTCAGGGCTTTGCCGAGTCTTTACTATGCGTATTTTCATAGTGGTACAGTCATGGATTCCAATAGAGGTTTTGTGGACATGGTAAAGCTATGATGTATTCATTGTTTCACTTGTCACATTTATCTGTTCAGCTAGTCAATGTGTTGTATATGAAGCTTCTCATTAGTAAATCTATCTGCATAGTAGTTTACTTTCTCATCAGAGGTCACTTGTAAAGCATGTGTTCATATGGTACTTGTCTGCTTCACCTAGGGTTGGGGTGTGACAAAAGTGGTATCAGAGCGGTTTGTCCTATGGAGTCTACAAAGCCCTGTCTAGTAGAGCTTTACTTATTAATCTGTTGCGCGCCACATTTATAATTAGTGGGCTTCTTGGACATTTAGGAAATGTTACCTTCCTTCATAATCCAGATCGTGCGATAGAGCGAAGTGAAGAAGTCAATTTCCACTTGTACTTGATCATGCTATTCATATTATGCTTATGATGGTTAAGGTTAACGGTAGCTAAAATTTCAATATGCAACCTATAGAAAAGGATCTGACGTTATCAAAATTTAGACTAGATTGAGCTCATTTTATTCGACCATCCCACTCCATGAGGTATGTAAAGACTTTTATGTTATTTGCATTTTAAGTTGCATTTGTACCATTTGTATCACGTTGGTTCAATTGAGAAAGATATAGTATGGTTATCCATATGCTTAAAAAATGATGGGTTACCTAGTTATATATATGAGCTGTAGCATTTCCAAGAACATATTCGTAGGAGGATGTAACCAACTCTTGAGTTCTATATTTCCTCCATATTTATAGGATCTATTCCTATAGAGGTCACGCATTCTTAGTCTGTGCTATGCATAGAATTTTTGGCATTACACATGTACTCGAAATTGATGTTGGTTCACCAGTTTCTTTTAGTCTGAAGAAGGCAGTGGCACAATGTGAGAGCTGAATGTATCAGTGCAATAGTGTTACTAGAGATACCCATAATAGGTTGACAAGGCCTAAATTCTCACCATATATCATCTCGAATATGTTAATAGTTGGGATTTTATATGGTATGTTCCAACCACCCCGAAAAAGTACTAATAACATTTGTATTATTTTTATAGTTATAAAACTCAGGGATAACTGTGCCAATTGCTGCAAATGATATATGTATGGTAGTTCCTATTTTGATCCATGTGTTGACTGTAGAGGATTAGTATGTGACTAAACGGTAAGATTAACAAAAGGAAAATTGATTGGTTAGTCCTAAGTTGTGATTAGTCGAATGTACATGCTGGGATTAGAGTACATGAAGCTACTAGTTTTGATTAAAAGGTATTTGTTAAATAGGAAGCATGTGAGAATGAAGCTTGAATAACACGGGCCGAACGAGTTATAGTGGCGACTTGGGAACAACTTTGTGAACCTTTGTTAGACAGAGAAGTCAATTTAGTATTGATTCAAGTCTTGATATTTGGTCTTGATAACAACAAAGAAAAAGAGGTGAATAGAAAGGTTAGCTAGATAGAAGTGAGCCTATGTTCATCCACATCATTAGTACAAAAGATAAGTAGAGCATTATACACATGTATAGACTTCCATCTAATTGAATAGAGCTACTACAGGGACCTGCAGTAAATCATCAGCCATAGTCCAGTTAAAGGAGAGGAAAAATTGGTCATATGTTAGTTGTTCTTATTTGCTATCTTGCATGGGAAAAGAGTCGAACAACCCTCAGTTTTTATAAAAAAAATAGGAAATCTATTAGTATGGCCAGACCTATCTAGTTAAGCCTAAACTGGCCAACTCTAAGATGTTATGAATCATGATATAACTTTATAGGTACCTGACATTACATAGGAAGAGCACACGTTTTATGGTGCGTTCAAGCTTCACTATTTGTTTACGATTTCGACCTTCAAAAGGTACCAGGCATTGCGCGTGATATAACACAAGCTAGTAATGAAGGCAAAGTTGACCTCGGCCTCCAACTCTAAAAGATGAACTATTGAGGATTTTCTTTTTCTATCTTGACTGTAGTATTTATATTGACCTAGAGGATGCCAAGTCCCAATAGTAGAACACCTATAAGAATTCTTAGGAGATTGAAGAGAGTAGATGGGGAAATCAATTATATGTGCTTTGAAGTGAGTAAGGAATATGAGCAGAACTATCCCATCCGTGGCTTAACGCTCAAGACAGTGTATTTGCCCTTATTATGGTAGTGGTTCTGTATGATATCTCTTAATTTCCAAAGACAGTTTGTTATATAAATATACATGATCCATGTTCTAAAACTTATCTATTTGTATGTCATTTTCCCTTGGTGGATTACCTTCTCACAGGTTACCTATTGTCATAGAATGCTTGCATGTAAGTGTTATCCACTTTGGAGCACCCTGTTTAATGCTATATGTTTTCGTAGGACCTTTTCCCTACATATTATTTATTGCACTGGTTAGTTTCCTCATGTCACTTGTCCATATTGTGTAGGTATTGCAGGCTAATTAATCATATGACCATTTCTATAAATTTGCATGGCTCGTAGCCTACTTGCTTAAACATTACATGCCTTACAATTTTTCTAGCCATGTGTCATGTCCTCACTTGCTCATATTTCCTAAGTGTACTTATTGAATTGTTAGTCTACCTATCCATGTGATATAACACACTTGCTCAATGAGATTTGTGTTTTGTAGTTCATTTTCTTATATGTCTAATTGTCATATAGTCTACTTGGTCACGTATTATATATTTGGTAGCTTTAGTACTCATGCATCACGTGCTCATCTTGTCCATTTCCTACATTCCTTATAGTTCATTCGCTCACACGCTACCCTATAAACCATATGCGCGCGTACACCATATATTTCTATAGCTTAATGTCCGTATATTATGCGCTCCCTTTTGTGCTAATCTGTCTATGTGTCATACCCAATGTGACTTATTTATTTTTATACTATGCCTCTTTGTGTTTATTGACTTGAGTTTTGAACATTTTGGGAAACATTTCCTTGTATCATTATGTAGTGAAGATTTTGACTAGAAAAGGTTGGGTATTTATGTAAATTTTATCACTATAATAGATAAATAAGCTAGCGTAATGCCTTATCCAAAGGTATGGCATAAAACTTTAGAGTTTATATTAACAACTATGCGTTCTTATAAGACTCACCTTTGATTAGCATCATAAGATATAAGAAAAGGGAAAGTAGAGCCCCGATATATTCGGCCTATGATTTTATGTGTCAGTTCCATATAAAAAAAAGAGAGTTACTATAGTAATTCTTGACTGTTAAGGCCTGGAAGGTAAGAACAAAAGGTGTAATCTCCATTTAAGTGTTGTGGAAGGACTAGAATATAACATAAGATACTTGGGAATAGAAGATGGTTGAGATCCTATATACCCCTCCTCATTCTTAACATCAATATATGGATCCGAGATCATGTGGTCCACTTATATGATCATAAGTCCTACTAGCATTTGTTCATTTGATATGTCATTTGCATGTCTTCTATTTAGGAATATTAAATTCCTTATTTGTATGAGTTCTACTTGTGTATCCTCAGTGAATTACCTGGTCAAGAAAGGGGTTTGCTTAGAAAAATCAGGTAATTGTAACAAAGGAGCATAACACAATTTATTTTTTTAGACATTAAATGCATGTTGTTTTGTTCTTTTCCCCAATTAAATACCTTATCCTTTTAATGACTTCCGTTAATGGTGCAGCAATTGTACTAAAATCCTTCACAAATCTCCTACAAAAACTAGCAATCCCATGAAAACTCCTCACTTCAGTTACACTCTTAGGAATAGGCCACTCTTTTATTGCTTTAATTTTATCTTCATCAACCTCAACACCGTTCGAGCTAAAAACAAAACCAAGAAAGACTACTTTGTCAACACAAAAGGTGCACTTAGATAGATTAGCATACAATTGTTTCTCCCTAAGCACATCAAAAACTAACCTCAAGTGTTCCACATGTTCTTCAAGAGATGTAGAAAAAATCAGAATATCATCAAAGTATACCACCACAAACTTGCCATGAAAATCTTTAAAGATATGGTTCTTAGCCTCATGAAAGTACTAGGTGCATTGGTTAATCCAAACGGCATTACCAACCACTCATACAATCCATACTTAGTTTTGAAAGCACTTTTCCACTCATCTCCCGGATTCATTCGAATTTGGTGGTATCCACTTTTGAAATCAATTTCTGAAAATATTTTACCGCCATACAATTGGTCAAGCATATCATCTAGGCAGGGGATATGATGTCGATACTTTACCATTATTTTGTTGATGGCACAACAATCCACACATATCCTCCAAGTTCCATCTTTTTTTGGTACCAAGAGCACAGGGATAGAACATGGGCACATGCTTTCTATCACAAACCCCTTTTCAAGCAATTCCTCTACTTACCTTTGTAGTTCTCTTGTTTCATGTGGGTTGCTTCTATAAGCGGGCCTATTCAGAAGTTGAGATCCAAGAACAAAATCATCTTGATGTTCTATTCCTATCAAAGGAGGTAATCCCTTAGGGATATCTGGAGGAAATACATCGTTAAAATCCTGCAAAAGAGTTGATACAACACTAGGAAAATAAGGAGTTAAATCGTTAGTGTTAATCATAACTTCCCTATAAGTGAGAAGAACAATGGGCAGCCCCTCTGTTTTTGCAAGTAAACACTACTCACTATTTTTTCACCCTTAGCCTCTTTCCTCTCATCAATTCTCTCTTTTTTATCAATCATTCCCATCTTTTCTTTTTCATCATTGTTGCTCTCCCTTTTCTCACGCCCTACTTGAATTTTTTCCTCTCTCTCAATTTTTTTACTCTTCTTTTTTATCCCTCCCCATGTTTTCCCATTGTTTCTTTTAGTCGTTGTTGGTCTTCATACACTTGAGAAGGAGTTAATGGTGCAAGAATATACTTTTTCCCCTTATGTTCAAGAGAGTACTTAATCCTAAATCTTCTAAACCTTCAAGTTCTATTCAATGTCACAAATGTCATGGAAGGGGGCATATGATGCATGAATGTCCAAGTAGAAGAAACATCCTACATAGAGAGAATGGAGAATATGAGAGTGAAAAAAGTGAGGGGGAAGAAGAAGAGGGAGAATGTGTAAGTGAGGAAGATGATTTGGAATTGCCTAATGATGGTATAATTGGGGTGGTTAGGAGAATTATGACTATCAATTTGTTTCATACTAGGTGTGGGATAAAAGGGAAGACTTATTCTATGATTATTGATGGGGGAAGTTGTGCAAATGTGGTGAGTTCATACTTGGTGGATAAACTAGGAATTGCATGCATGAAGCGCTCTACCCCATATAGGCTCCAAT
>JAJOOG010031176.1:0-26136 GCA_029582565.1 Solanum infundibuliforme
TAGAGAATAAAAAAGATGAGTATTAAGGTATATAATAATATATGGTTAAAGTCTTGGGAGATAAATAAGGAAGCTAGGAAATTATTCCCAAAAATTGTTCCATTCCCTAGACCCTAATTAAAACTAACGTCACTTTACCTTTTCTTTTTATTTTTTATTCTTGCACACGTTTAGTATTCCCAAAAATTGTTCCATTCCTTAATTAAAAAGTAAAAACTAACGTACTTTTACCTTTTCCTTTTTTATTTTTATTCTTGCACGTTTTTTTCACTTCTTGCACCTTTTTAATTTTTTTTTGAGTATATATAAGATTTTTTTTTTTTCAAATGGGGGCCCCCAAAAATATGGGGCCCCAAGCGACGACTTTAGTGGCCTAGTGGTTAAGACAGCCCTGGTTCAACAGGGGCCGGAGGGTATAGTCTCATGCTTTCGCAAATGGAAGCATGTAGATACGTCATTTTCTTCCAATTGTTATTATTATTCGCTTTAATATCACTTACAACTTCCTTCTCAACTTCCGGATTACTAGATATTAACCAAAAGAACCATATTAAAGCAGAGCATAAAGTGTCTTCCGCAGCTAATATGAAATTAATAATCGAATCTACGTAATATTTCTCATCACATACAAACTTGTTTTGACTACGACCTTTTGAAGCTAGGAAGTGCACGAAATCAACATGATCATCACATTCCCCTTCCTTTAATCGAGCAATTCTGTTTTTGATAAATTCTTGAAGCTCCTTAATAGCAAGACTAAGATTCTTCTCGGATCCAATACGGACAAATTTCTTAGCTTTCCACAAAATGGAAGGGCTCGTGTACCTTCCCATACATATCTTGATCGCGGTATTAAAAGCATCAGCTAAGAGCGTCTTCGGTAGAGATGGTGACAAGTATTGTGGATCATGACCAAAACCTTCCTTAAACACAATGTCAAAAGTGAACCTACGAAAAATATCGGGAAGGTCAAGGATAGTAGTAGTACTAATAGTAGATGCATCCGCAAAGAGAGGAAGAAGTCGAGAAGAAATCTCTTTCATAGTGATACACTCGACTATATGATGGAACGTATCCGATTTGAAGATAGGACTTATGAGTTGTCGATGGGACTTCCACTATGTCCCATCGACAACAAAGATTCCACCCCCCAAAAGATCGTGTAACGAAGAGCGTACGGTGGTGGATTTTTCGTACAAGTCGAATCGGGTTTTGAGGTGTTAGTTTTCTTCTGCTAGAACAAATTGATAATCATGTAGAGAGCATTTTGAGATTGAAGGAGAAGAGAAGATATTTTCATATATGTAAAATGCCAAGTACACATCATTTTATACATTCAGCTACAGTATTGTATTGTTATAACTAACTTTCTACAGTAAAGTTAGTTATAACTAACTGCAGTCTATTAACTAACTACACATCTAATCATGAACTAATCTTCTACTTATTTAATACTCCCCCTCAAGCTAGGATGGAAGACATCAAGAACTCCTAGCTTGGAAAGAAGATTGTGATGTTGTACTGTCCCTAATCCTTTTGTAAGTAAATCTGCCAACTGTGACTTGGTTCCAATATGCTTAGGCTTGATTAGTCCATCTTTGAGCTTCTCTCTCACAAAATGACAATCTATCTCGATGTGTTTGGTTCGTTCATGAAACATTGGGTTAGAAGCAATTTGCATAGCAGCTTTGTTGTCACACCATAGTCTGACTGGAGTGATTATGTCAACCTTTAGATCCTTCAGCAACCCTACTAACCATATAATTTCTGATACTGCCCCTGCCATACTCCTGTATTCTGCTTCTGTTGAGCTTCTACTCATTATATGTTGTTTCTTTGATTTCCATGAAACCATAGACTCCCCAAGCATGATTATATATCCTATTATTGACCTTCTTGTGTTGGGGCATGCTGCCCAATCTGAATCACAGAATGCTGTTAAGCTTGTGATTGATCCTTTCTTTAGCAATATTCCTTGTCCAGGTGCCCCTTTCAAGTATCTAAGAACTCTTAGTGCTGCATCCCAATGTGACCTTTTTGGATGTTGCATGAATTGACTAAGAACCTGAACTACAAAGCAAATGTCAGGCCTGGTGATTGTCAAATAAATCAGTTTCCCTATCAGCTGCTGGTAGCTATGCATATCAGTTAGGATAGGATCATTCACATTCCCAACCATTGAATCATATTCTACAGTAGTAAGCTTTATGTTCATCTCCATTGGAGTGGATGCTGGCTTAGCTCCTCCTAATCCAACTTTGGATAAAAGATCCAAAGTGTACTTCCTTTGATTGAGTAATATCCCCTTGTCTGACCTTAATATCTCAATTCCTAGGAAGTATCTGAGTTGTCCTAGATCTTTCACCTTAAACTTGTTGTGTAGAGTCTTTTGAGCATCATCAAGTAGAGCTTGGTTATTTCCTGTAATCAGTAAATCATCAACATATACAAGAACTATCACTATATCAGACCCTGATTGTTTTGTAAACAAAGAATGATCATGTGAACTCTGTACATAACCTGCTTCTAGTAAAGCAGTGGTCAATTTTATATTCCATTGCCTAGAAGCCTGTTTCAAACCATATAAAGACTTGATCAGTTTGCACACTTTAGTCTCCCCTTGTCTGTGAAATCCCTGTGGTAAGGACATATAAACATCTTCATATAGATCACCCTGTAGAAAGGCATTATTGACATCCATTTAAATCAAAGGCCAATCCTTTGAGGCTGCAATAGTTATGATTGTTCTCACTGTCACCATCTTTGCAACTGGTGAAAAAGTCTCATGATAGTCTAACCCTTCCTTTTGATTATACCCTTTTGCTACCAACCTTGCTTTGTATTTGTCTATGGACCCATCAGCTTTGTGCTTAATCTTAAACACCCATTTAGAGCCAATTGCCTGCTTTCCTAGTGGTAAGTCAACTATCTCCCAGGTTTGATTACTCTCTAATGCAACAATTTCATCAGACATAGGCAACCCATCTGTCATCCTTAGATGTTTCACTAAAAGAAGTAGGCTCAACTGGTTGTGAGAAAGTACCCAATTATGCTTGGTAAGGGGTGGACAAGTGGGAATAATGGAGATAGTTTGAGATAGGGTAAATACAGCTTGCAGAAGGTTTTGAAGCAGTGACATAGTCATCAAGCCAATAAGGTGGCTTAGTATGTCTAGGGGGTCTGGTCTTGAGTGGAATAACTGGTTGTGATTCTGGTGGTGTGACTGTATGGAGCTTCATATGTTGAAGTAACAACTTCAGTGACTTCATCTGTGACATCAGGAACTGCAACATTCCCTATGTTATTCTCTACACTGAACTCATGAAAATGATCTGCTGTTGTTGTGTCTAATATAACAGGCTCTATATGCTCATTGACAGAAGTAGGAATCAAGTCTGATTTGTCTAACTTAAACATATCAAACTCTGCAGGCAAAGCCTTGGTTTGGAAAGGAAAAATGTCCTCTCTAAATATAACATCTCTACTCACAAAGAAAACTTTTTCAATTAGATCATATAATCTGTACCCTTTCTGAGTCTCAGAATATCCTAGGAACAGTGACTTCCTAGCTCTAGGTGCAAACTTGTCCCCTTTAGGTAATCTAGTTGCATAACATAAGCAACCAAATACCCTTAAATGACTAACTCCAGATGGCTTCTGATGCAACATTTCATAAGGTGATCTCCCTTTTAACACATCAGTAGGCAGCTTATTGATCAGATATACAACAGTCCTAACACACTCACCCCAGAATTGGATAGGAAGGAAGCTTTGAAACCTTAATGCCCTGGCCACTTCTAATATGTGTCTGTGTTTTCTTTCTACTGTACCATTCTGCTGAGGAGTGTAAGCACAACTACTGTGATGTATTATACCATTTGAAGCAAGCAATTCAGTAATTGAAGAATTAAAGAACTCAGTTCCATTGTCAGATCTTAAAATTTTCACAGACATTGCAAACTGATTATTTATTAAAGCAATGAAATCCCTGAGTACTACAATGACTTCACTTTTAGAGTGAATGAGACAAAGCCAAGTGTATCTACTATAGTGACAAAGTAATGCTTCTTGTCAAAAGTAGGTTGTCTATAGGGTCCCCAAACATCAACATGAACTAATTCAAATGCTCTAAATGTTTTGCTTTCACTAACTGGAAACTTTAGTCTACATTGTTTAGCTAAAGGGCAAATCTCACAGTTGTGTTGTACATTTCTATCTGATAGATGCTTTAATGACTGAATATTCTGCATCACACCTGTTGAAGCATGTCCTAGCCTTAAGTGCCATAGCTTCGTGTCTCCATCTTTATTCTCAGCAACCATGGCATGCATTGCTGGCTTTATTTGATTCTTTAATATGTATAGCCCTTCCTTTTCTTTACCAATCCCCAATACCTTGCCATTGTAAAGTCCCTGAAACACACAAAAGTCAGGGTAAAAGGAAACTAACAGGCTAGTTCCCTGGTTAGTTTCGAGACTGATAGCAGACTAAACTTGAAGTCTGGTACATGTAATACATTCTTAAGTTCATGCCCCTCTAAAACCTTTGTGATCCCAATATTCATGATGTTACATCTATTTCCTGTATGCACCTGGACTCCATCAGTATTAGTGTCTTGTATTCTTCTACTAGCAATTAATAATTCCTGATTAGGTGTAATATGATGTGTGGCTCCACTATCAATTATCCATTCACAGACTTGACCTGTTTGGGAATCTAAGGAAGCAATACCTGACATGTTAGCAACACAGTCTGATGTGCTTGCCTTATCCATCCTGTTCACCAGATCCTCATATTGAGATGATGACATCTGATTCTCAGTAGCCTTTGTGAAGTCATCAGCATTCCTAGTGAAATGTGCATTTGGCTTGACATCAGATTTGAAACCCTCAGTTCCTCTCCTTTCATTGAAACCATCAGATCCTTTCCTCTTGCTTTGAAAATTTGGCGGATAGCCTACCAACCTGTAACAGTCAGCCTTAAAATGCCCTTTGAATCCACAGTGCTCACATATTGTACCTGGTGGCACAAATTTCTTTGGTTTAGGTCTGCCTCCTTGAGTTCTTCCTGCTAAGAGTGTTAAAGGATCTCTTGTTTTGTCCAAAACTCCTAGTGTTCTCTGACTTTCCTCTTGTGCTGCTACTGCATACCTTGTTTGAGGGCTGCAATTTCAGAGTCAATACCTTGTTTGAGGGCTGCAATTTCAGACCACAAATGATAGATTCTGGTGAGATCTGATCTATCGAACCTTTCCTCAAAATCTGCCCAAACCTTCTTTGCATTTGAAGCATATATTATCCCTGGTAGCAGTTCACCTGTAACAGTGCTCACAATCCATGATAACACGATCGCGTTACACTTCTCCCATTGTTCTTCTAGTACTTCTTTATAAGATGCTTTCGCACAAGATCCATCAACGAATCCAAGTTTTCCTTTTCCTCTGAGAGCCAATTTCATTGATCGACTCCACAGAGCATAGTTTTTTGGCCCTGTTAGTTTGATTGGCACCAAAACAATTCCAGGAGCATCTGAAGCTTGGAGATACAATGGATGATTGTGATTTAGGGTTGTAACTTCATTCCCTGTTGCCGATGCAATTTCGTTTCCCGTCATTCTGGATTGATTTTGAAGCTTCTTCTACAGCTTCGTAATCCTTATCTATCTTCTACGCAGATCAATTCCTCACGATCTGGGCTCTGATACCATGTTAGTTTTCTTCTGCTAGAACATATTGATAATCATGTAGAGAGCATTTTGAGATTGAAGGAGAAGAGAAGATATTTTCATATATGTAAAATTCCAAGTACACATCATTTTATACATTCAGCTACAACATTGTATTGTTATAACTAACTTTCTACAGTAAAGTTAGTTATAACTAACTGCAGTCTATTAACTAACTACACATCTAATCACTAACTAATCTTCTACTTATTTAATATGAGGATGTGCTTGACATTACTAGGGTTTGTTGTCAAGACACATTTTTTACCAAAGGGACCAGTAAGTGTGATGGTTGAAGAAGGTGAATTTTGTAACAATTGTGCAGTCCATTGGACAAGACGTTTGCGGTTTTTAATCAATGAAAATGTGCAACCAATTAGTGGAGAAGATTTTGGAAGTCCCAATTTTGAAGAAGACTTATTTTCATAATATATAGAGAATAGAAAGATTATTATTGGAAGGAAGAATATGATCAAACCATAAGGAAGATGATAGTCCATGATTATTGATTGAATATCAAGTGAAAATAATATATTGAGTTTGAGATATATTTATAGCACTATATATGATATAACAACAGTATATCCACCATAAATTAACAGGGTGGAAGTAGTAGGTTGCTGAATTTTGCTCAAACACTGTATTTGTATTGAAAATTCATTAAATATGTACAAATATATAAAATCGTCATTGTTAAATTCAGAACCCATATAATTGAAATCCTAGCTTTGCCTCTGGGTATAATTCAATAAGTGGGGTCCGAAAAGAGTGCACCTTATAAAAACCTTTTGAAGACAGAGAAGTTATTTTCAATAGGGAAAATGCTCAAATATGTCATCGAAGTTTGAGAAAAGGCTCATCTATGTTATCCGTAAAAAAATTGGCTCATCTATGCCATTTTCATTTAAGAAAAGACTCATTCATGTCATTATTTGTAAACTAAAAATACTTTTGGGTTTTGCAAACCATTTTTACACGTGATCAATTATGACTCGCCACGTCATTAATCGAATTATTTTTTAAAGGGAAAAGGCAGAAATATGCCATTAAATTTTGATAAAGGGCTCATCTATACCTTCCATAAAAAAAAATTGGCTTATCTATGTCATTTCAATTAACAAATAATGTCATGGATGAGCCTTTTCTCAAACGAAAATGGCATAAGTGAACCAAACTTATAATAGATACTTAGATAGATAGATGAGTTTTTTCTAAAAGTTCGATGGCATATTTGAGCATTTTCCCTTTTCAATAAAAATCTCCGTTGTGGATCAGAAAGAATTATCTTTTCATATTGTATGAAATTGTCCCTACAACTTGTTTGGATGATTGTTCCTCGTTGTATTGTATCGATCATATTGTTACTTTGAATACAATTTTGTTTTTACTCAAATTTTATTGTATCATATTATTAAATTTCTTGTTATGTAATGATGAAAGTGTCACTTATGTAACAACCGATTTACTATGATTGTGTCGTTGTCCTATGTAACCATTACTAAAAAAAGTGAAAACTGACCACCATAGTCGATCAATGTTGATCGTTTTTTCTAAATACCTACAAAAAACCGATGGTCGATTTAGGTACGGTCGATATCGAAAATCGACCAACAGTGGTCAGTTTTTACTGACCACATATATTTAGTTTTAAAAAAATCGGTCAATTTTTTATTATATAGTTATAAAATGCATCATTCGGGATCGATCCTTGTCTTTAATTACCTTCGTATGATATGTTTTTACCACTAAACGATTAATGCTTGTTGGTTTAAGATTTCATTTTTTGTTTTTATATTCTTCAAGCTTATTTTTTTGCAAAAATAACCGATCGAATTCGTTTGATTTCTGTAAAAACAAAATTCTGGCAGAACTTTACTTCCGCTAGTAGTGTTTGGTGGTGAGGTGTTATTACATAATAAACATCACATCAATTAGTAGTAAAACTTGACCCCTTTTAGCCTAACAAAAAGCGTTTCCACTTTATCTACTTTTAATTTTCTGAACACAAACAAAGAAGGAACTGTCCAACACACAAAAGGGTTAGGGCATCTCCAACCCTACCCTCTATTTTACTTTCTAACTATAGAGTTCTCTATTTTTTCAGACAATTAACTCCAACCCAATTTTCTATTTTACTCTCTAAAAATGAATATTTTTCTCTCTCCTCAATATTATATTATTATTTCTTTTTCATTTTTATTTTCTTATTTCATAATATAAATTATTTTTTCTTTTTACAAATAATTGCCGTATAATCTATATAATCTTCGTATAATATATTTTATTCTTTTCAAATTTTTCATTAAAATAAAATTATATTTTATTCTAAAATTCTAAAGAAAATAAATTACAACAAATATCATATATAATACATTAACAAACAATTCAAATAAAGTGAAATTATTGATGAACATAATAAATAATGCATTATCGTAAAATTTAATTTTAAATTCTACATAAATACTCAACTTTCAAAATTATTACGTTACTCCCATAATGCTCTATTAATGCATTACAAAATTCAAAATGAGTAATTTTTTGTCCATATTTTTTATGTGTTGCTAAAAATTGTTTAAATGAACAATTTCATCTTCTATCCAATTATTTCATGTACTAATTTACTTCCCCAATTCCATTTTGAACTATTGCAAAAAGTATTTTCATACTCATTAAAAGTGTAGTTTAATAATTTATCACTATAATATAAAAGTAGATTGTTTGAATTATCATGTAAATTTTGTGTATTCTTCATAGTGAAAAATAATTATAATTTTAAATTAAATATTTAAAGTGACGATTTATTTAGAAAAATTGTTAATTCGAGATAAAAGTAGTATACTTATCCATAATATGTTTTTTTAGATGTTATATTACTTAGAAAATAATTCAACTATTAAAGACTTAATTAATAGTCTCATATAATATAAATAATATTAAAATAATTTGAAATTACATATTTAAAGTGACGATTTTTAAAAAATAAAATAGAAAATTATTAATCCGGATAGAAATAGTAACTTGTCAATAATATGTTTTTAGATGTTATATTATATTAGAAAAGTAATTAAAAATAATAAAAACTTAATTAATGAGTCAATAGAAATAATGTTAAAATAATCAAAAAGTGAAATAGAGAGGTGAATAGTAGTCTACTGTTCATCTCTCTATAAATAGATGATAGAGAGTAATATGGAGGGGGGTTGAAGAATCCATTCTCTATTTTACTCTCCAAATATAGAGAATAGAGAGTAAAATAGAGATGGGTTGGAGATGGTCTTAGTTTGCATCATCCTAGACCCCTCTTTAGCTAGTACGTCTGCCACTTGATTATCTTCCTCATACTTATGTTCAACTGGAGGTTCCTCAGTTGGAGGAGTAGGTCCCTACAATTAATTATTCCCTTTGTTCAATAATAGTTATCCATTATTGACTTATCACACCCTTTAAAAAATACTTCCTTCGTTCCATTTTATGTGAGGTAGTTTGACTCGGTACGGAGTTTAAGAAAGATAGGAAGATTTTTAAAACTCGTGGTCTAAAATAAATGATAGAAATTTGTGTGGTTATAAATCATTTCATTAAAGGTAAAACATATATTTAAAGTTAAATTGTTACTTAATATAGAAATGTGTCATTCTTTTTTGGACTGACTAAAAAGGAAAGTAAGTCATATAATGAGGACAGAGGGAGTAATAAATAATAAGGGTATATTACTATATTGTCCTTTGATTTTATTAAATTTAATGTTTTAAAAAATGTGTTAGATGATAAATAATATTTAATACCAAGGGTAAAATAGACACAAAAGGTAAACTATCTCTTGATTTTCTAAACTAGACAATTATTGTTGGACATCTATTTTTAGTATAGTGGACAACTATTGTTGAATGGAGGGAGAAAGATATTTGAGTAAGGTGGATGGTCATTGACTTCCTTGCAATGTATATACTCAATATTGTAGTCCTATAAGCAAGGGTAGAGTGTACACATACTTTATTCCTATTTCAATGGAGATAGAGAGATTTGTTTTCAAAAAATCCTTAAATCGAGTAACGCCATAAAATAGTTAAAAGAAAAATACTGATCAAGTAAAGAAAACACAACAAATAGTAAGTAAAGCATAACATAACAATGACCCAATAATGTGATAACTGAAGGATATTAAATAATGAGGAGTAACAATTTTTTTTTGTAAAACATGCAACTACAAGATAAAATGTTACTACTACTAGTATGAGCCTGAACCAAGTATAGCGCACTAAGCTACCCCACCAAACTTATCCCACCTAAAAATAAGATAATGTTCGACAATCTACTAACCTTTTATCGTAATTCATAATCACTATAATCTCTTATTTGGTTATGTTCGTTGAAATTGTGTCTAATTAGCTCTCCCCGACACTTCTTAATTAGTCTACCTCCTCATTGGGGTTTTGGGCACCTTTTCTCACATGTTTGAATCATCTCAAAATGACTTTTTTCATTTTGTCCACCATAGAGGTCACTCCCTCCTTGGCTAAGGTATCTTCATTCTTAATGATCTTATCTCTCCTAGTATTTCCTTACATCCACCTCAATATTCTCATTTTCTTCACCCCCATCTTTTAAATATAAAAGTTCTTAACTGATCAACACTCTGTTTCATACAACGAAATCAACCTAACCAACAATACCATGTGAGTTGGCTAATTAGAACTTAATTAGAACCTAACCAAGCTTAATCAGAACTTTCCTTGTAGCTCTACCATGCGAATTGGCTAATTTGTAGGTAATAGAGTTGTAGGAGTAGGTTGGGGGTAACTTAGTACGCAATAGAGTTGTAGGAGTAGGTTAGGCTAACTTAGTTTCAAGATTAAAATCGTGTGAGATTATAAACACCATATTTTTAGGTAGGTTGGGCTAAATTATTTCAAGATTAAAATAGTACGAGGTTAGTTTTATATATACATTGTATATTTCTAAATATCCCCTTAATTAAAAGATGCTTTATACTTAACTAACAAAATAGTTTGACTTATCGTATATGATTGAGACATTTCTTAAAATGCGAAGTTATAATTTTTTATTATATATAGGTCGAAGTCGAACAAATTATGGTTACCAAAGTATGATATTATACTTTACAATCGAATCGTACCAAATTAATTTGGTATGATAACACTAAGGACAACATAAACAATATAATCATACAAGTGGACTTAGAGGAGGGTGGTGTTCAATGTGTATGCAACCTTACCCCAGGGGCGGCTCAACGTAATTGGAGGACTAAAGCGAAATTTCAATTTGAGGCCTAAAATATAAACAAAATTTGTATAAGTATTTATTCAAAATTTATTTTTCTTACACTATTTAGATGAAAATTATTAGTATTTAATATTGTTTTTTTAGTTTTTGATTTTAGGTAAGATTTAATCAACTCAACATTGAAAAACATCATTTTAGTGAGACAATTATTATATGAATTGTTAACATAATTCTATAAATATAATAAGTTGACAAATATTAAATAAATATAAGAGTTAGAACCATAGAATCTGATTCAAAAAGTTGATGACTTGGTATAACCCATTTAATATGCTTGTTTTAATGTTTGAAACTAAAATTTAAAAAGAAATAAAAAAAATTTGTAATTCACTTTGTTCAACACTTTTCACTATTAATTCTTATTTTTAACAAATTATAAAAGATGTTAAAGTGGGTAAAGTAATATATTTTTTTATCATAATTAATCAATTTTTTCTATAAAAATTTAACACATAATTTATTCTTGATGGGATCCCCCAAAATTTGGGGGCCTAAGGCATAAGCCTTATTTTACAAAGGCAAGAGCCGGCCTTGCCTTACCCTATCTTATGAAAGTAGAGAAATTTGTTTCTGATGGACTCTCGACTCAAGTAAAGTATATCAAATTCATAATCAAAAGGAAGTACTGTAGTGAGGAAGCTATATAAAAAATAATAGCAACAACAAATAATATGATAACTGGAGCCTTTCAATTTTAATTGATTTGGAGGTCTATTTGGATAGTTAATTTTGGAATTCTATTATGACATGTAAAGCACATGCAATATTTATTTTGAGGCTTTATTACTACCATGATAGCTTCTAGTCGTGCCTATTAAAAATTATTAATATTAATTTTTAAGCACGACTCAAATTTATCTTTTCTAAATGAATGCAAATTAGACAACATAGGTTGCACTATATGTTATCGTACTTTTAAGAAATTTAGTTCTAGCACAAATATTTAAAGTTGTTAATTATTATATTTATTATACTTTTATGTGGTTTTTAAATATATGAATTTTATTTCAAAACATAAAGCTTATTTGTCAAAAAAAATTGTTTATTAACTTGTATATATAGTAATTGTTGAACATCAACAATATAATTTCATTACATCCATAGGAAATGGCTACGAATTATGCATCTAGTATAGCTACCAATTCTCAGTTAATGGCTATTACTACTTTACAATAGCCAAAAAAAAAAAAAAAACGAGTAAAGTTTCGTGGGTATTCACGCTTCACATTTTAAGAGTTGATTTGACGATTTTTAAAATTAAAATTAGATTTGATTAATTATATTTTAAAATTAAAACTTTGACTTTCAAAAACTTTTGATTTCTTTGATTGATCAAGCAGAAGCTTGCTCAGCACTTTCATCGAACACTTCATCTGCAACTTGAAATAATAATAATTAAATTTGACCAAAGAGGACAAGACAAACCCAAAAGATGAAAGAGATACATACAGACAAAGAGATGAAGCATAGGCGAATAAAATCAATGAAAACTATGGAAGTGTTTATGGGGTCCTTATCTATAATAAGTCTAGGCTAAAGTCGGAGTTCCACTTGAAACAAAAGAAGGCGAGAACTGATTAAATTTCCCATGCAAAGAAGCAAGAATGTCGACCATCAACACCTTGCTGGTAGAAACTTCTATATAGTAGTAATATGTTGGTGAGAGAAGGGGAGAAGAAACAAATCATTTTCAAACTCCAATTTTTAAATATTATAATTTGACCCCTCTAACTTAATTAATGTTTAAATGATTTTTTTAAAAAGAAAATATTAACTGGGGCCACTTGTTCCTTTAGTGGTGGTACATACGAATCGAATGGCATAGTTAATAAGGCTTTATTTGATTTATATGAATATGTTGCGCCCAAATCGCACACGCAAGTGTACGTGGTCGTTCAAGTATTAAAGTGACTCTTATAAAGAGCCGGGTATTGTACCCATAGGGACTTACGATTAGAATCAAGTAATTTCTCCAAAACTTTCAGCTTAGAACAAGTGTTATCAAGATTTCAAGAATGGTTTATTTTATAATCTAACAATTAAACAGAATTAAACAAGCGCGATTCAATTTCAAAGGTTTCAAACAATGACTGGGTAAAGTCTAGGGCTGCAACTCTTATCAGGATTCATGCACTTATATTATTTAAACGGGTATTAATCAACTATTGAATCAGTGATCACATGGTTAAATGTATGATCATGGTCTCCCGACCTCTAATCGCCTACGAAAAATGACAACCTAACTACATCGTTGAGCGGGGATAAGTTGGACCAAGTATCGAGCATTACGATTTCTTCCTGTATAGTGACCAAGCATGATTTCTAGGTATATCCCTATCCTAGATACAAATTAACCCTAAATATTAAGAGAAAATCATGCTCCTTATGCCCCACATTCTATGCTCTTATTCCTCTCCCGAGTTCAATTCGGACAATGTGTTTATTTCAATGGTGATTAGTCACGAAATACGAAAAACAAGAACATAAGAAAGATTCATATGATAATTGATATGAACCCAATGAAAACTTAATAAATTACAATCATCCAGTAGCCACAACCCTAGAACTAGGGTATTTAGCTACTCATAACAATAGATTAGATCAAGCAATGTTTAACAAGTATTAAGAGATCGAAAGTAAAGAAGTTTAGGAAAGAATCCTAACAAATGATGAAATAGCTCTCTAAGTCGTCATTCTTCAAAACCCAGAAAATGAATATTTAATAAAATAAAATATTAGTCTATTTATACTAAATTCGAAATAGCCAAATCTGGCAACTGATGGTGCGACGCGGAGTAGTCTTTAAATTTCCATTTGATCACATTTGCTCATCTCCGCGACGCGGCTGCTACACGAACCACTCTGGTTCGAATGTTAAATCTCGCACCAAAATAACACTCCCTCTCCGTGACGCGGAGAGGACACGGAGTGTTCGACTTCAGTGTGGTAATTCGACTCCACAAATCACATCCCTCTCCGTGACGCGGAGAGGATTGACATCATTTTTTCACTATTCCTTCTTGCTTCTTTTCGGCTTAGATTCTTTCACTCTTCCTGGTGCCCATTTTAGTGCTCGTTTTTTTCATTCAAGCTCACCTACACAACTAATCATGTTGGTTAGCTCATATACAACCAAAAGACTCGTAAGACTAAAAACAAACACACATTGAATTCAAACTTAGCTTAAATACGGGCATTAATAGATTTCTAGGCATATAAATATGCCTAAGATCACTACCTCACATTTAGAGCTTTGTTCGTCCTCGAACAACTTACTAAATACTCCTAAACCTAGATTCTCTACTATGGTATTTGTACATCCGCCACTTACTTCCAAGGATCTGTAGCCAGTTAACATAGACATGATTTCATTCAAAATATGCATGACTCCTGTAATTGACTTGACAACTTTTAGCAACCAACACATTCAGCAACATGTGTACCATTACATATCACCTATTCTTTCATACAACAAGTGCCCCTCAATCCGAAGAATAGTCCACACACTCAATTCAGTAAATTGAATTTACTTTAAGGACTTTGCAAACAAGGTACACTCTCACTCAACAAAAACATCATGCATGCATTGAGAACCATAAGTTTGCCCATTATGTACATCTCCACTAATGAAGTGTGTTATGCTCAAAATCAAATAGGACTTGTTCTGGTTGTAATGTAGGCTTGAGGTAAGGGAGGATTCATTTAGATAAAATTAGTGACTTATCCTCCCTAATGCACCAGATTTAATTTCTTTCTTACATTCACAACTATTTCTTTTCTTCAGCCCCCTCTTTCTTCATAGATTTCCACTAGTATTACCAACCTTGCCTTTATTTTTCACTCGCCCCTTTATTTCTATAGCTTTTTTTTTCTTCTGTTTTTTTGACACTCAACAGTAGCCACCCTTGAGTTAGAGATCTCTCTTGAGTTAAGGTGCATATTGCCTTTGTAAGGGCCAGGGCCATCATTAAGGTATTCTCCAAGTTAGACATCTTCAACTTAGGCTTTTAACCTTAGTCGAAGTACACAATGTACTAAGGACCAGGGACAATCTTAGATTTAAACTCATGGGGCATCATTTTACTACCTCTTTTCTCTCTTCCCCAACAAACTAAACATTTCCACCATATTTACTCTTTCCGTCGTTTTAACTTTTCCTCCTAACTCAGTGCATTAGGGATTTGGGATCAAAACTAACAGTATCAATAAAAGGGATTCAACTTACATTCGTGGGTTAGAACAAAATCAAGGCTAAAAAGGCTCAATTGGGCTATACTAGGGATATTATTTCTGAAAAGGCTAATATTCAAAACAATTCAAAGAAAGCCTATTATCATCTTCTAAACACACCACTACTTTTATTTCGCTTCAATAACATGCCGGGTAAGTTCTAGACTCAGATGCATTCATGGATACTACAAAAACTCACCGCTCATGGCACAAGTTCTAATCAAGAATTGTTCAATCACAACATACAATCAGTTCATGTACAAGGTCCAATTTAAGCTTAAGTTTCAATCATTCAAGTCAAATACAAAAGTTTAACTGCATTCATATATCAACTTCAAATCATGCTTTCATACATTTTCCTTTTGGAATTTCAGCTTCAGCACAAACCAACCTAAGACTGAATGACGAAATTGCCCTTAAGACGGTCGTCATCCATCTATCATTGGGCAATGTGACTCAACTATGACTACTGACTCAATCCTACAAAGACAAAATCTTTTTGTATTTTGTACGGTTCAAAGGGAGTTTCCTTGGCCAAAGAACCTAAAACAACCTTCAAGGAACCCAAAATAAAACAAAACAAAAACAAAGCAGACTTTAATAATGTTAAACAATAAAAATATATATAGATCATGTATGCTTTTCACCCCTCACCCCACACTTAAACATGAGCACTGTCCCCAGTGCTTTACAAAAATCAAAACAATACAAGAGGTAAGGTGAAAACACTCCTTGATCAATCCTCCATCACATCACCCCCTTCGGCCTCATCACCGGCCTGAGCGGGGTCTACCTCCTTATCAGAGTCAGACTCTATGTCCGAGCTAGTACGCAGTCACTCCTCATCAGTCAGAATATCATTATCGATCGGCTCATGAAACTCGGGACCAATGCCAAGTAGTGCCTTGGCGTGGGCATTCAGCGGATAGCGCCTCTTAACATCTCCCAACTGCATGTCAGTGGAAGCCAGGCAACCATTCTGGTGGTGCAGCATCTCGAGGCCATACATCCTAGCTATAATCAGCTCATCCCTCTTATGGCACTCTGCAGTGGTGAGAGTTGGGCCAAACTCAGTGTCGGGCCCCTTTGTCCTCGTGATATCCACGGGTGCCGGGAATAACGGTGCCATGTAATCCACGTTCTTTTCAGGAACACCTGCAGCACGACACATTCTAGTAATAAGGCCACCAAAAGCATACTTATGCCCTTTATGAACCCGGGCCTTTTGCATCGCTGATTTCAGTACAACTCCGATATTCAACTCTGTAGCCGTCATGAATGCATAGACCAAGTAAACCTTGTACCGGGTAATATATGTGTAGTGGAGGCTCGGTATCAAACAATTCATGACAATCTTTAGCCAGACTCGCGTCTCCCTAAGCATGTGAGCATAGGGAAGAGATTGGTGATATCTCTTCGCACTATGCTTAGTCCATTGTGCCATGGACTGTGGACCGCACATAGTGTGTCTAATGGCCCGGTATGGATGGCGTATGTTCAGCCATGTAAGCATTTGTGGATCAGTGTCCTGCAGTGTACCTAATATATCATTGATACCCGCAGGAGTAATGGGCACATTAACTCCCCACACAGTCACAAAATGCGATCTTGCTTCAAGTGCCACGTGTGCATAGAATTCGTGGACCATGTACAAGTTGCATTCTTCCGGCTCTGCAAAGATAAACTCCATATGTAACTCCCTGATCCACCTCAGTATTTGGGGGAACTCCCGCTCCAAGCTATCCCTGTCAATGCAAACGTCAGAGAAATACGACACCTCAGTGTACTTTTTCTACCATACCTTCCCTTCCTTGGTCACAACTTTCACCCCGAATTACCTAGTTTGGCCCTTTGGAACTGCATGTGCGGGTGGGAAATTACCTTCACTCTGCACACACTTTCTTTGTCTAGAAGTGGAAACTGCCTTACCGGGTCTTTGGGAGCTTGACATGGTTACCTGCAAAAAGAATATAATTCAGCCCACGCAACTACACAACAATGATAAAAATCGTGGTGGGCAAACACCACCCCACACTTATTGCAATGCAGTCTCCCACCTAGGTACTCAGACTTCCCATATGCGTGCTGTCATGCCCCGAGCCTACACGTAACAGAATAACTCAATGCCATGCAAAGACATAAAACAACGTAACTGATAAAATCTAGCCCAAAAGGGCAACTCGAGCCTCAAAATAAACTATTTGCATAAATATATACATAGATGAGAGACTCAATACTGACTGACTAACTGTCTATGAAGCCTCTAAAAATACTGAGATGGATGTTGGGACAGACCCCGCAACATCCTAACAAAACAAAACTAAGAACACAAAATAACAGAGTCCTCCGGAGAACAAGGAGGCTCACCACTGACTCTGGAGTGCTCAGCTGGATCAACGGCGTGCTGGATGCTGATCCTGAGTACCTGTGTTTGCATCATAATAAGATGCAGGCCAACTGACATCAGTACATGGAATGTACGAGTATGCGAGCTGGAAAACTAAGCAACAAAGGCTAGAAGGAAAACTGGAAGAAACTGAATAGCTTGCCTGGCTCAACTCAACTCAACCTGACTGACTCCTTTCAATATAATGCAATTTAAAACAAGTGCAATATAAAGAAAAGCTGTTTAAAACATGCTATAAACTCTGTGTGTATACAAAGATACAATAAGCCTGAGATGTATATAGAAATACAATTGAACTGATGTATATAAAAATACAATAATCTCTGTGTATGAAAATACAATAACTGATGTGGAAGTTTCTCTAACCGACAACCATCACATGGAGCTATGGTGATGATACAGCGATCGACCTCACGCTGCCAGAGCATCCTATACCCGGCCAAAGGTATAAGACCTGAGCTACCTAATGGATCCACTAGTCTATCTGGAAAAGGATTCATCTAAAAAGTATGATCATTTTCTACCCATAGTGGCTACCATGGTTCTATGGGGGCTGTGGGTTCTTTGAACGCTCCCCCAACTCAGTGCTCGATACTATTCCCAAAAATGTACTGGCTCTTATGTTTTTAAAACATATTTCTTCCTGCTGATATGAGATAATTACTCAAAAACTTAGCTCAAAGGCTATCGTGGAAAATCTCAGTTTCCTCTCTTTCTTTATGAAAACTAGCCCGAAGGCTCTTTGAAAATCTCAATTTCCAATCTTGTTAAAATGTGAAAACATTCCTTTAAAACTTCTTTGGGAATACATAGTTCCCTAATAACTTTTGAGAAATGAACTCAACTTTAAACTCTTGGCTTAACTTGAAACTCTATACTCTTTACTAGACTTGAAACTTGAGCCTTAAAATGAAGTTAAAACATTCAATAAAGACTCTTGAACAACTTTAAAGACTTGCTCGGACTTACTTTTTAACTTTACTTGACTTGACTCTAACTTCACTTGACTTTGATTCAAACTTGCCTTGAATTGAATTATGGATTCAAGGTATATGATCACATGTTTATAGATGAGTTCGGGAGGTTTAAATGTACCTTAGAGTATTGGAAACAACTATAAAACATAGGTACAATACCAAGGAACATGCATGAAAAAGTGGGGAAAGAATGGGAAATATTGGCGTCCTTGGCGCTCTGCAAGGCGCGGAGCGCCAGCCCTCGAAGTTCAGAGGGGGCCTGCTGGTGCTCTGCTAGGCGCGCCGCCCCAAGGGGGAAAGTTCAGAACCCCTTTTGGGGCGCGCTGGCAGGCGCGACGCGCCAACCCCTTGCCCAGAAACTCGACTTTTCTCCCTCTTTTTCCAACTCTAAACCACCCTGACTTCAAAGGTTTCAACCCAAACACTAAGAATCATAAAATTCCTCAACATACAAGAGATTCAACTCAAAACACAACCAAACCATGTCCCAAATCCACAAGGAACTCCAACAACACAAATCAACAACACAACCAACAACTTCAACAACACAACCAATCTTTTCTTGAAAGTAAAACGAGTTTGGCGTGTGGGGGGAGGAACCAACCCAACACTATGATCTCACATACCTAGTAGGGATCACCCCCGACAATATCCACGATGATCTTTGACGAAAATCCTTGCTTCTTCTTCTCCTTCTCCTCTTCTTCTCCTCTTCACTCTCAAGCCCTAACTCTGACTCTTTAAAATGGGACAAACTGATCTAAAATCAGTCTAACACAACAATATAACCAAAGGAATTGGTTAGGGAAAAGACCAAAATGCCCTTAAAATTTCCGGACGGATTTCCCTGCCAACTGCCCAACTTCCAAAGGGCATAGCTCACTCATACGAACTCAGAATCAAGAAAACTTGGTGGCGTTGGAAAGATCATTCCACGAGCTTCGCAAACATAACTGGAACTTCTCCTAACTCATCCTGAGCTAGGAGTTATGACTGCTCAAAGTTGGCCAAAAACTCACCTTTTTCCCATGCTTAGCCAAATTTCCAGATTTTTAAAATTCTTTCCAAAAAATGAAAATTTCCAATTCTAAGCCTCTTCATGGTTATATCAACTTACCGGATGTTACACGTGTAATCCCACACCAACATCAAAACAACCAACTACCTATCCAAATGTCGCATACAACTATCGGTTCTACTCAAGACCTCACAACAAATAACTTTTGCAACAATTTCAGACCTAAGCACCACACAATCACGATCAAATAGACTTTCTACTTAGACTTCGAAATCCCTCACATTTCACATGAATTAATCAATTTCATTCAAGCATATACAAGTAGTGTTATTCAAGAATTTAACACAGTTTATGCACATGAACAATCAAAATACCCACAATTCATGCATTTATCGCCAAAGTAATGTCTGCTCAAGAATTCGACACTATATGCACCCAATTTGCATTGACAACATATTCAACCACCTATTAGAACTCACAAGTGTAGGCATCCAAACCCCCCAAATTTCCCTATACCCCCATTCACACAACAATCCGGTAATTCTACTCAAGAATTCGAAATCACCCATGATAACACAATGTATAGCACTCTTATCGCACCCCATAAACTTCCAACAAGTAACCCACAACTTTCCCAACCCAAATATTCAAAACAACAATCATCCCAAGCAATAACATCCAACTCGTGCAAAAGAAAACGAGAATTCATACCTGGGATGGTGAAATTGGAGAAAATCGACAAGAAGGAATGTTGAACTAACTTCGCGTTACAGATAAGACTTGGATAAATCGCAAGGGAGAAGGGAGGGGAAAAATAATCGCCAATTGGGGAGTATAATGAGGTTAGGGGATGGGAATTTGTGGTTAAAAAGGAACTGGGTCGGGTTATTTCAAATGCAAATGGGTAAAACCCGTTTTAATTAATGAAAATCGAAAATACAAAATAGGGGTCGCGACGCGGATGCTACACGGAGTGTTCTACCTCCGCGTAATTAATTAATTTCACAGCAGCAAAAAATTATCCCCCCTCCGTGATGCGAGATGGTCACGGGTATGCCTTATGTTTGCCGTAGAATGCAATCCTCGTCGAATCCAAATTTTGGGGTCCCCTCCGCGATGTGCCAAGTCCACGGACCGTTCTGCCTCGCACTGGAAAATCAATTCCAAGCGAGGAAAAATCCAATTCCCTCTCCGCGACGAACCCTGGGTTTGATATCCTGATTCCTGCACATTTTAAACTCAAAACCCATTACTACAAACACAATGGGTTACCTCCCATCCAGCGCCTTAGTTTTGGTCGTGGCACAACTCATATTTTTGTGCTTTTTTGAATATATCATTTTTTTTACTAATTCCTATGGATTGAAATAACAAAACAAAAGAAAAGAAGTCTTAACTATTACAAGGGGTCACGGGTTGCATCCCGTGCAGCGCCTGATTTAACGTCGCGGCACGACCCATCTCATGACTCATTCGTCATTCAATGTGAGCGCTTCAAGCTCACGATCAACATCATTTCCGAAGTAGTGTTTCACACGTTGCCCATTAACAAGGAATGTAGAGCTTTTATACTTATTCCTTAGCTCCACAGCACTATGTTGAGTCATCCTCACCACTTCAAACGGACCACTCCATTTAGACCAAAGCTTTCCGGGGAACAACTTTAATCTTGAATTGAACAACAACACCAATTGACCAGGCTCAAAGGTGCGTGACACAATGTACTTGTCATGGCACCTCTTGTTTTCTCTTTATAGAGCTTAGCATTTTCATAGGCGTGAAGCCTAAATTCTTCTAACTCATGCAACTGCGTTATCCTTTTCTTTCCAGCTAATTCAGCATCTAAATTCAACTTTTTATCTCCCAATATGCCTTGTGCTCCAATTCAGCTAGGAGGTAACACGTTTTTCCAAATACCATTTGATAAGGAGAAGTCCCTATCGGTGTTTTGTATGCAGTCCGGTATGCCCACAAAGCATCATCTAGCTTGTTAGCCCAATCTTTCCTTTGGGCATTCACTGTCTTTTGGAGGATCTGCTTGACTTCTCTATTAGACACTTCCATATGTCCACTAGTCTGGGGATGATACGTTGTAGCTACCTTGTGTCTTACCCCATATTTAGCCAATAAATTGCGCATTGAACTATTAATAAAGTGCGTACCTCCATTACTTATCATGGCCCTTGGAGTTCCAAACATGGTGAAGATGTGCTTCCGGATGAATTTCACTACCACTTTTGCATCATTGGATGGTAATGCAACTACCTCCACCCACTTGGACACGTAGTCCACTGCCACTAAGATTATTGATTACCACGGGATAATGGGAATGGTCCCATGAAGTCTATCCCCAAGACATCAAAGATCTCAATTTCCAGTATATTGCTCAATGGCATCTCATGCCTTCTATAAATGGTGCCCATAATTTGAGACTGATCACAGCCCTTCACAAACATAGTAGCATCTTTAAAAAGAGTAGGCCAAAAGAAACCAGATTGCAATACCATGTGTGCAATGCGTTCGCCCCCGTGGTGTCCACCATATGGTGAAGAGTGACAACTCTCCAACACTTGTACTGCTTCTTGTTCAGCTACACACATTTGCACTATCTGATCAGGTCCCTGCTTGAATAAGAAGGGCTCATCCCATACATAGAAGCGTGCATCATTTTTAGCCTCTGTTTTTGATGTGTTGAGGCCCCTAGTGGAAATAAACCACTGATCAGAAAATTGACAATGTTAGCATACCAAGGCACTTGAGCAAGGTCCAAGGCAAGAAATTGCTCATCAGGAAACTCTTCGTGAATCTGCCCCTCATTCTTCACATGAAATGAGTCCTCCAATCTGGACAGATGATCAACTATCTGGTTCTCAGTTCCCTTCATATCTTTTATCTCTAGATCAAACTCTTGCAATAGAATAATCCACCTAATCAGCCTCGGCTTGGCATCCTTCTTATTAAACAAATACCAAATTGCAACATGATCAATGTACACTACAACCTTGGTTCCTACCAAGTATGATCTGAACTTATCAAATGCAAACACTAATGCCAACATCTCTTTTTCAGTGACAATATAATTTGATTGGGCTGCGTCAAGTGTCTTTCTAGCATAGTAGATGTAATGAAACATCTTATCTTTTCGTTGCCCAAGCACTGCCCCAACCGCTATATCACTGGCATCACACACAAGCTCGAATGGAAACTCCCAGTTAGGAGCAATCAGAATAGGTGCTTCTATCAACTTCTTCTTTAACAATTCAAATGCCTGCAAACACTTCTTATCAAATACAAACTTCATATCTTTCTCTAACAGGTTGCACATGGGTCTTGCAGTCTTAGAGAAGTCTTTGATGAATCTCCTATATAACCCAGCATGCCCCATAAAACTTCTAACTCCCTTCACTGTGATGGGGGGTGGCAACTTCTCAATAACCTCCACTTTAGCTTTGTCAACTTCTAGCCCATTCTTGGAGATTTTGTGTCCCAACACAATCCCCTCTCGAACTAAGAAGTGACATTTCTCCCAGTTCAACACAAGGTTTGTTTCTTCACACCTAGAAAGGAACCTATCAAGATTAGTCAAACAAAGGTCAAAAGACTCACCAAACACCGAGAAGTTGTCCATGAACACTTTAAAAAAAATCCTCCACCATATCATGGAAGATTGCCATCTTGCATCTCTGAAATGTCACCGGTGCATTGCATAATCCAAATGGCATGCGCTTGAACGCATAAGTGCCATACAGACAAGTGAATGTAGTCTTCTCCTGGTCCTCTGATGTAATAACAATCTGATTATACGCTGAGTAGCCATCCAGGAAGTAGTAATATTCTTGACCTGCCAATCTATCCAACATCTGATCAATAAAAGGCACTAGGTAATGGTCCTTTCTAGTGGCATCATTCAACTTTATATAGTCTATGCAGATACGCCACCTAGTCACTGTTCTTGTGGGGATTAATTCATTCTTTTCATTGGTTTACCACCGTCATTCCGCCCTTCTTGGGCAGAAACTGTACTGGAATTACCAATTTACTATCTGATGTGGGGTACACGATCCCTGCATCTAACCACTTGATCACCTCTTTTCTTACAACATCCTTCATCACTGGATTCAGTCTCCGTTGATGTTGTGCACTCGGCTTATGCCCTTCTTCCATGTAAATTTTATGCATGCACAATGCGGGACTGATTCCATGGATGTCGGACATTTGCCAACCCAAGGCTGCTTTTCTCTTCCTCAAGATGATTAATGTTGCTTCCACCAGGGAATCAGGTAATGTTGCAAATAAAATAACTGGTAAGGTCTTATTTTCACCCAAGAATGCATACCTGAGGTGGGCTGATAATGTTTTTAACTCCAGCTGGGGTGCTTCTTCAATGGAGGGCTTGGGTGGAGGACCCAACACCCTATTTAGAGGCTCCAATCGATCTCATGATGTACCTACAAGTGCCACATCAAGAAATTGTACTGTATCTTGCGCCTCAACGTCCCCATAGATATCATATCTTACTAGCACTCACTCTAACGGGTCCTTGGACGCAATATATCAAGCCTCTACCTTAAGATCTATCACAGTTATTGCAAACAACTCTTCATATACAGCTGGGAGCTTTAATGCCTTGTTCACATCGAACAATTCCACTTTATCATGTGCCCGCATAGTGAGTTTCCCAACTGCTATATCTATCATAGCACGCCTAGTAACTAAGAAAAGTCTTCCCAGGATGAATGAGATCTCAGGATCTGGCTCAAAATTCAGCACAACAAAGTCTATTGGGAATATCAACAATCCCACTTGCGCACTAAGACATCCTCTACAACACCCTCAGGCCTAGAAACATATCTATCAGCCAATCGTAAGATGATGGTAGTAGGTTTAGGACTACCCAACCCCAACTTTTTATACAACGAAGTTGGCATCAAGTTTATACTAGCTCCTATATCACAAAATCCTCGTGCATGAATGCTCTGTCCTATAGTGATCTTAACCGTAAAGCTACCCGAATCTTTCAGTTTAGTGGGAAACTTATTTTGGATTCGGGAGCTGCACTCTTCAGTAAGTGCAACAGTCTCATATTCAGTTAGCGTCCTTTTATTTTCCACAATCTCCTTCACATATTTAGCATAACTAGGTATACCCTGCAAAACATCTACCAATGGCAAGTTAATGTGAACTTGTTTCAAAAGAGAGAGAAACTTACCAAAACAGTCATCCTCCATCTGTTTCTTGAACTTTTGAGGGAATGGATGAGGTTGTTTCACTATTGGCTGCACTCTTTCTTCCTGTGCAACAACTTCGCTCTCCTTGGGTTCACTCTCTTTACTCACAACATCAGTGTTTCTTTTCTTTGGATCCAACTTCTCCAACTGGAAAACATTGCGTGTACCTACAACATTTACTTGCCTGGGGTTTTGATCAGTGTTTCCCGGCAATCCTCCTTGAGGTCGTCAATTTTGAGCACTTGCAAACTGCCCAAACTGCTTCTCCAAGTTCTGAGTAGCTAATTGGTTGTTTCTCAAATCAGCAACTAACTGAGCTTGATCAGCCATAATCTTTTTAAGCATGTCCTCCACACTCATGTTACCTGGTTAATTGTTTGGCTGCTTATTGGGCTGCTCCCTTTGGACCTGTTGTTGATATCCCTGTGCATTTCCCTGGGGTCTATATTAATTTTGGCCTTGGGCTTGATTCTGATTACCTCCCCATGAGAAATTTGGATGGTTACGCCAACTAGGATTGTAAGAGTTTCCATAGTTCTGTGGCCTCCTCCTCGTTGTGCATTCCCTACAAAATTCATAGAATCTGGGTTTGCACCACATACCTCTGCACTATGATCACCACCTCCACAGATTTCACACCAAGTTGGTGGTTGTTGGACTACATTCACCTGAGCGGACTGTTGTCCCAATGATAGATTGCTAAAGTGGGTGTTCATCATGATTTGCATCGCAGCAATCTGTGCAATTAAAGCAGTCATTGCATCTACTTCCAGCATATTTGCAGTTTTCTGTATCACAGGTTTCACCCCTCATCCGTTCCATTTGGGGTTACCTTGTGAGATCCTGTTCAGCAAGGTGAATAATTTAGCATAAGTCTTCTCCAACACTTGACCACCTATAGCTGAATCAAGTAAAATTTTGGTGTTAGGCTCCAATCCTTCAATGAAGGTATGAACTAACACCTCGTTAGATTGATGATGATGTGGACAACTCATCAACATCGATTTAAACTTATCCCAAGCTTGGCAAAGGTTCTCTCCTCCTTTTTGTCTAAAACTTAGGATGTCGCTCCTTAACTTAGTTGTTTTCCCAGACGGAAAAAATTTGATAAGGAACTGTAATGACCCTCTTGGTCATTTTTGTGTCTTGCCTTCTGTGTGTCGTTTAGAGCGTTCCTATAGCGACCCCAAGTCATTTGTGACTTGCTGGCACTGACTGTTCGGTCGCCTGGTCGTTCGTTTGGGTTTT